>JAXCGZ010009524.1:30000-87500 GCA_037179515.1 Halocaridina rubra
AAAATTTGATGATGAGAAACAAATTGCTGGTCAAATGCAGCCTGATTGCAGAATAAAATGAGTTAAATGGTATCTGCTCACATATAAACATGTTGTGGTAGGTCGTGAAAAATTTCTGCATGGATACGAAAGATTGCAAAAATTATAGAGTAAAAGATCAAGACGTTGCACCAACATTGTGCAAAAATGAAAATTAATATCTTACTTGTGATGCCATAACTGATAAAACTCCAATCTCCTGTAATGAAATTGGGCTTCAAATTAGACTACAACTCACAAAAAGGGCACTTTTTTCTATAAAAAAAAAAAAAAAAAAAAAAAAAAAAAAAAAAAAAAAACCCTGCAAATTGTTACATTAAATAAATTACAAATAAAAACTGCAAGTCTATCTTGAATAAACACTGGATGATAAATTATCAAGCCTCACATTACAGAAAATAAGTAAAACAATGAACAATATGATTTAAAGTAACGCTGGCATAAATATGATGACTTAGAATTAAGTTAACAAAATTTAGACTCAAAGATTTAGACTTACCTAAGTTCATCCCTATGGATAAAGATTTACATAAATTCATCCTATAGTATAAAGGATATTGCTAATCACAGCTGAAAATAAAGTAAAAAGACTTCTAAAAAAGCGAGCAATATGAACTATGTAATGCAATATTTAGGTTTAGTTGTTTGTCTATTTAGTTGGAATGAGACTATTGGCACCGCTTTTTTGGCACTAAATTGTTTTGACGTTGCCCATCTGGCACTAAGTTGTTAGATTAAGCTAAGGAAACTTAGTTCCAAAAGGGCAACACCAACACAGTTTAGCACCAATACAGTGGCGTCAAAAGGGTGGAGCCAAAAAGTACCTGACCCCTACTGAGTACAGAGTCCCTTATAATAGCTCCACCATCAGCTATGAACTCTGAAACTCAAACTCAAATGCATATAAAGAGTTTAAAGTTTCAGTAGATGTTAGGGTCTTATGTTCATCAGTTAATACATGATACGGTAATTAAATTCACTAACACTGCGATTTTATTTTTGCATTTGTCGATACTAGGACTACAGCAACTAAGAAAACTTTCGCATGTCACAGTCTGAATGTGATTCATACCTGCCATATTCCAGGCACATACCAGCTGTGAAATGCACAAAACTCTAATTGGATAGGCTGGTACTGTGCCTCGATCATACCTCCAGGCATACACCTGCCATGAATGACACAATAATCTATTGGATAAAATAGCACTGTGCCTTGGTCATACCTTCCGTATTCCAGGCACAGGCCAGCTGTGGAAAAAGATACAAAACTCTATTGGATAGGTTGGCACTGTGCATAGGTCATACCTACAGGCATAAACCTGCAGTGGAAGAAAATGGCACTGTGTCTCGGTCATACCTGCCGTATTCCAGGCACAGGCCAGCTGTGGAAAATACATCATATTCTATTGGATAGGATGGCACTGTGCCCTAGGTCATACTTGTTGTATGCCAGGCATAAATCTGACGTGAACGACACAATATTCTACAGGATAAGATGGCACTGTACCTCGGTCATACCTGTTGTATTCCAAGCGTGAACTTGGCCTGGTCTATTTGATAAGAGGGCACTATGCCTCAGTCATACCTGCTGTATTCCAGGCATAAACCTGATGTGAAAAACACAATATTCCATTGTATAAGTTGGCACTGTGCCACAGGTCATACCCGTTGTATGTCAGGAATAAACGTGCTGTGAAAAAAATACACAATATTCTAATGGAAAATATGGCACTGTGTCTAGGTCGTACCTGCTGTATGCCAGGCATAATCCTGACGTAACTTGATGGATAAAATCGCACTGCATTTCGCCATTCTATAACTATGATCTGTATACTTTCCAATACAGATAAGGCACTGTGCCATATTGCTGTTCATGATGGCACACATGAACAAGTATATTTAAGTGATGCAAACTAGTTTCAATAGCACCCTGGTTGATATCTGCACTTATAGAATGTATACACTGTTTGTTCCAATGGTATAAAGGCAAAGAATCTTTTGCATAAAGCTGTGATCCAGTTACAGGATATTAAAAACATATGATCCTGTCAAATTGGACATAAAAAGAAGAAAATGTTATTTAATTTCTTCGTTATATGAAGGAATATGAACGCCTACAAATCAAAAGCAACGAATCTCTTTCACGAGAAGCACATGAATATAATAAATATGATTGTTTTGACTACCAGAGGAAAGCAGGAAGCAAATGGAGGACCTCAGCTTACGAGTATATCAACCTACTCATGCTCAGAGGTGACTGTCTGAAGATGAGTGGATGAAAATACTCGAAAAGGCTATGGTACTAAATTGTCTCTTTTTTTTCCCCTTTGCAGTCAAAATAATCTTCAAAAGCCATCTACAAATAACCAATCCTGTATGAGTATAGCAAACAAAAAAGTTTTGGTTGAATGTTCACACACTAAACACAAGAACAGAAATAGAAGTAACATTAAGAAAAATGGACCTTACTTGAAAAGGCATATGTATCAAAAGTGACTTCATCTGAAACAAAATTATGGCGAAATTAGATTGATTTATATTTTCGCATATTCGACACTGCCTTTTTTTTAAATTATTTTTTTAGAACTCCTGTTCAAAACCATCTATTCTAAAGTTAAAGTTTGCTGGGTTTTAGCCCTCCTATCAGAGGCATCGCTCCTGCTCTGGCGGGCGTCAGCCGGTGCAAGCCCCCCCCCCGATGGTGTCCAGCCACAGCAGTAACCATCCCAGTAAACTGCTTAAACTCTCGGTCCTGAATGGGAACCGGTCTGTCAACCTCGCAAATGCGAGGCCAGCGCGTTACCACTGTACTAGCAGAGCATAATACACTAGGCGTTACTTAAAAAACTATAAAAGTAAGATAGTGAACTGCTCTACAGATAATAGCAATTTTTCCAATACATTCTTATTTTAATAAAAATTCAGGACATCAAAATCAATACCAGTCGGTTGTTAAGTAGGACAACAGTCAGTGTACAACTAAGTTTTCCTGATTTTTAATGACAATTCAGAACGTCAAAACCATACCAGTCGGTCGTTAAACAGGACAAGAGTCTGGGTCTCGCACACTTTACATGATGTCAAGCAACCTCAAGGTCTCGTGGACTGTAAATATCTAGAGAAAATAGCTAGAAAAGGTGTAGTATTTTCCTCAAAGTTTATAAAATATTGAATAAAATGAGCGTGAACAAGTACATATCAAGCTAGTATTTTCCTCAAAGTTTATAAAATATAGAATGAAAAGTGTACAATTACATATCTATGTAAAGTATGTTTGTATGGATGCATATGTTCTTGAGATGGTAAATAATTCAGTACTGGACAATTTTCACTTTATCATACAACGGAATGGGACTATTTGGCGCCGTTCTTTGGGCACTAAATTGTTTTGGGGTTGCCCTTTTGGCACTAAGCCAATTTGGGTAGGTTAGGTTAGATTAGCTTAGCTTAGTGCCAAAAGGGGCAATGTCAATACAGCTTAGCAAAAAGTATCCGAGGCATTATATAACATATAGCATCAAAAGAGATTGAAAGACTCCATCAATAATGCCTGTCCAGGATTTACTACCTCATACAATCACACACTATTGCACTGCTTACAACCACATATGCCAGCAACACATCATATACATCCTGTGAGCTCGGTGGGAAAGAGTGGGATTGGCGGTGACCTTCCTTAGGGACTCAGAGCTGTTCGGTCTGGCAGCTTAGGGAAGAAGAAGAAGAAGAAGAACAACAACACCTAGTGCTCTTCCACTCACTTTTTCTTTACTGGTCCCCATACAGACAGGAAAATCCTCAGTACACACTGCGCAATGCATAACAATGTCCAATATTTGTCTGAGATGCGGCCATACTGGCATAGTGAGCTTAACGTTCCAAAACTGGCTTGAAATAGTACAAGTGATATTGTCATACATACAAAGAGAGTGAATGCAATTCTCCCTGCAAGGGAGGTGGCCGAGTCAAACAACACACAATTATCTGAAACCAATATACCTCGATTGCTCTTCTTAGCTTTTTGGAGATAAAGGGTGGTCACATTCCCCCCCCACCATCCTGTTTGGGTCATTCACGGTGAAAGTGGGCAGGGGAAGCAAAGCAGTAAAATTTCCATGCTAGCTCACAACACACACTTTTGGATAACATTTCCAGACCAGGTCTCCAAATCACCTCTTTATTTCAGTTATGACATATCTTTATACATGACAACAAAATGACAGTAATAATGGTGTCGACATTAGCTCCAAATGACACAAAATCATAAAATGAAGAGAGTGTCACACCTTGAGTAACAGTTTTTGTAACCAGAAAATCATTCAGAGGGTGAAAATATTCATATTTCATTGTCAAAAAAATGATCACCTACTGTAAATGAAGTCTGACAGAGTAATTATTAACTATATGATCAAAGAATAGAGCAATTAAAGGAAAGAAATATTATCCTTTACCCTATAAAGAAAGATGATAATAAGAAATATATTTACCTTTTTGTTTTATAATTCTCTTAAATGTTAAAAGGTACTTGACGATAAGTACATAACTCACCAGTTTCATCCGTGGAGAGGCTGGACCATCTTTCTGCTAAATCTTCCCGTTCTTGCTTCGTTCTTCTTCTGGCTAATGGAACGCCAAGTTCTGTTGCCATGCTGTTCACACACTTAACTAATCGGCGCTCCCATGAACTCTAAACAAAAACAACAAATCATAACTAGCCTCTTAATTCCACAACATCATTTTTGTTACAATCAAGTCCAGTCTTCAATATTTCTGTGGCCTCTGGTCAAAGAGATGGGTGACCATGGTAGAGCAGAGATTAGAATTTGATTTAGGATACGATAACCCTGTGTTCAAATCCACTGTGCGGAGTTAGGAAGGGCATCCAACCTTATTATTACAGCTCCAATCTGTCTGTGTCCATCTCTCTTTGAATAGGGATTATTACTAACGCATAAAACAGCAAAATAAAAAAGGAAAAATTCACTATAACCCCAGGTCATTCAAAACCAGAATGTTTTTGCTTTCTAGTTGTTTTGGGAATTAATTTTGTCTTTATTTAACTTCTAAAGCGAAACAAAAAAAATCAAAATTACAGACAGACTGTCATAGGTGGGTGGTTATTGAGTCACTAAGGTAAAAACGTACTTACCTGAGCCTTTCTGACATAAGCCAGTGGTTCTTTGAGAACATGGGTTGGAGTATCAGGATTTGAGAGAAGAGTCGGTTGAACATGCATGAGATGATAGAGGGCGTTGCGAAGCCTAGTATCCAGCCAACTACCTTGCGCCCACTCGTAACACTCGGCTGCGAATTTCTCTGTGCTGAGGTTCTGGGTTGCCATTGTGGTCTGGCAATGTGGAAAAAGGGAGGTATTTTTAGTAAAACTATGCTCACATATTTTTTTATTTTTAGATTTCTTTGTCCTAAGGTTCTGGGTTCCCATTGTGGTTTGGCAATGTGAAACAAAGGGATGTTGTTTTAGTGAATGATATATTCAGCCATTTTTTTTCTTATATGAGCTTGCAAATATCTCTGTGCTCAGGTTCTGGGTCACTATTGTGGTCTGACAATTTGGAAAGCAGGGATAGATCTTTAGTGATTGATATGTTCAGACTTTTTTTTTTCATTTTTGAGAGCTTTCATATTTCTCTGTGATCAGATTCTGGCCTGCCATGGTGGTCTGGCAATGTGGAAAGAAGGGATGGAGTTTTAGCGAATTATTAGCTCAGATTTATTTTCCTTCTTCTTTGTTCATGATGGCTTGGAAGTGAATGTTCATAGACAAATGTTCAGCGATTGCAGGAATAAGAAAGCTTTTTG
Source organism: Halocaridina rubra (assembly GCA_037179515.1). Classification (NCBI taxonomy): domain Eukaryota; kingdom Metazoa; phylum Arthropoda; class Malacostraca; order Decapoda; family Atyidae; genus Halocaridina; species Halocaridina rubra. Next base: position 35,860 of record JAXCGZ010009524.1, read on the forward strand.
ATGTGGCTCAACAAATAACAATAATGTCACTCTCATATTACATATTCAACTACTTTGTCATTGAAAAACAACATCAGAGATCCATATATATGTCACGAATTATGTGAATTCTATAAAACTAGAGAAATAACAGGTCAGTTACTTCCATCCATCCATATACCAAAGCCATATTCCCCCTTATAAGAAGGGTGGATGAGTCAAAAATAATACTTTGACTTTTTGTGGGAATTAAATACAGAGGAGGGGATTCTCAGCTCCCTCGCTCCGCCCCATTTAGTCGACTTTTACTACACGCAGGGGAACACGGAGGAAGTATTCTTACCCCCTCCAATACATAATAATTACCTGGACATCAGCCAAGAAATCGGCATAAAAGGGAGTATTTTGAAGTTCCGAAGCCAATCTATTGACAATGGCTGTAATATTGCTTCCAAGTTCATGTCTCAACATTTTTACCTAATCTGAAACAAAAAATTATTATTAACATAATGCCAATGTAAGAAATTCATTAGGTTTTGAGGGATTTTCGATAATTTCGGGAACAACTGGAGAAAACGCCCCTAAGACACTCATCAGGAGCACATTCTCAAGTTTTTACTAAACTTACTATTATACACGCTTCTCCAGTGTATGGATTTGAGGTGCCTTTTCTAAAGTTGATCTTTTTTTATTCTTTAGTATAAAAGCAATGAGGTGCGTTTTCTTCCGCTGATTACACAAAATTCTACAGAAACTCTACGGAAAATTCACAGACGTGACCAACGGCTAGATAGGAAGCCTGCACCGCAACTGAAAAGGGCCGATCCCTGAGGAAGAAAATTTGGTCCCAGCGCGCCCCTGATCTGAAAAGTTGTTTACACTCGTTGCTAGGCAACGGTGGCACCACGAGACGTAAAAATGTAATTAAAACTTTTTCTAATCATTTTTAATATTCCCCCTTCCTCTGCGTTCAGTAAGCCCAATTTCAGTTGTAACAAGCTAGTTTTTATTATTTCATTTTTATTTATTCATATATTTATCTATTTATTTGAAATTTTGAAAAAATACCAATTAAATACATAACAAGAATTGCATCAAATATAATTTATTTCAGTGTTAATGACTAAAATTTTCATTTATATAGATTTTTATATCCACAATTACTGGTAATGTACTGAGAGAGAGAGAGAGAGAGAGAGAGAGAGAGAGAGAGAGAGAGAGAGAGAGAGAGGAGAGAGAGAGAGAGACTCACAAAAGCAAAATCAATTTTGAATCCCTAGTCTGTTTCCAAATGCACACAAGAAGAAGAAGAAGGCGTGCATTTCATTTTGTAAACAAAAGCAACACAATCAGCTGATGTACGTGACAACAAGAGGACGAAGCGACTGAATTTCCTTCTCTGTCTGATTAAATATGTATTCCCTGCTAAAAGAAACGTTGGCAGACGAAAACGTGACGAAAATCGTCGAGAGAGTTACGAATTTCGTGAAATGCCATCAAGTGGTTACCTGTGTCGGTGCAGGGGCGTTCGTACTTGTGGTTTGGACGTACGCAGCAGGCGGACCTAAAGACGTCAAACAGAGGTTCGTAATTTATTAGGTCATTAGCTGTTTGTAATATAAATGTAATGTTTAGTAATGTAAATGGAATATTAGTAAGTGAATATTATATATCTTGTCCAAAAACTCGCTTTTTTTTATAGCACCAAAACATATAGTTTTCTCTGATGTTAAATACATGAAGAGAATGTTTTTTTGCGGCGTAACTGATATATTATACATTGGTAAATGCATTTCCTTCAATTTAAAACATAATACTGCTAGTAAAAAATGTATAAAGAAAGTATTTGTGTCTTAATATCAACTCCTAATTGAATCCCGAAAATATCTTGAATCCTGAAGGCTACTGTGGATGGAGTAGCCAGGGAGGAGGAGGAGAGGTAGGCCAGAAAGATGGTTTAAGGATGTGGTGAGGGAGGACATGAAGGTGTGTGGTGTAATGGAGCAGGGCACAGAGCACAGGGTGATATGGAGATGATTGATCTGTAGTGGCGACCCCTAATAAGAAAAGAAAACTCAGTCCCAAGATCACTTATATATTAGCTCACCTCAGACCCCACAAATCTAATTGGTCATCAGTGATATCATACAGTGGGAGCCGTTACCCTATTATTGTGGTTAAGATTCGTTTTATGCACCCCTTCAAGTTTTGGATTATGCTATGTTTTTCTGATAGGTTTTGATGTGTTTTGAATGAATCTGGTAATTGTTTTTGTCGGAAATCACATATTTATAACACTAGGACCGGTATTGGGCAGCAGTGGTTACTTAAATGACCTAATCTAACTAACCTAACCTAATTTAACTCATATTTGAAGCCATACGTACCTTAATTCATGCATAGGAATATTAGTTTCAAATGGATAAAATTACTTTCAAATGGATAGGTTAGGTTAGGTTGTAATTCGATTGTAAGTGGTTCGTTAGTGATTTTGATTAATTTCTTCCAAGTAGATATGTACAAAGTTGTTAGATTATTAAAAGAATTCTGTAAGTGCAATTTTATCAGAAGTTATTGTATATAAGATTTTCTTTTATATTTTAAGGTGTGGGACAAAGTTATTCAACATTTAATAAATGGAAAGTCCCAGAGGACCATGGTAGTGCAAAGGTTAGAGCGCAAAACTTGGGAAGTGACAAACCCGTGTTCGAGCTCACTACGGTGGGTTAGGAGGGGCAGGCAGTCTTAATTCCCCAAGTTCAACTAACCTGTGACTTCCCCATTCGAATGGGGATTAACAGAGATACAGAAACAACAAACTACATAACTAACTTAGGCTGAATCTACTATAGCTATTTTAATATGTGAAATGATTATGTGTTGCTGGAAGTCCTAAACAGAATTATAATATGATTCCATGCAGTTATATAGCACTTGTCCTTCCAGACTATTTGCCTGGATAAACAAGCAAGCCCAGAAGATCAAAGATGAGAGATATGAAGAAATTCGAAGAAAGTTACTGGAGCCTATGAAAGCCCAAAAGTCACTTGATCCAGAATTGCTCAAGGAAAATGTCATCAGGATACTGGAAGTTGGTGCTGGAGTTGGTGAGAGTTTCTCCATATACAAAATTGGTTGCTGTAATTATTCTCTATGCTGCCTGGCCATACAGCCCCAAATCCTTAGTCCCCACTACCGATCCAAGGCTCTCCTAGAGAGCTCTCATGGAGTGTAAGTTGTATTGGTGGCATATGTGGTTGTAAGCAGCGCAGTCTTCCATGATGTGCTTGATTGTATGAGGTGATGTATTTAAACTACTGCATACGTAGTATGGGAGAAATGCTAGAGGGAGGCCTAGATTTGGATGGATGGATGGAGTAAGGAGAGCCCTGAATGATAGGAGGATGGATGTGAGGGAAGCAAGCGAGCGTGCTAGGAATAGGAATGAGTGGCGAGCGATTGTGACGCGGCTCTGATGGGCATCTGCTGTTACCACGGGGCTGCATCTTACAGAGATAGCCCTGTGGTAGGGGCAGTAGGAGGAGCTGGCAGTTGTGAAGCGACACAGGTTGTGGAAGAGCCGGGAGGATGGGCTGTGGCACCCCAGCAGTGCCATCTGAACGGTCGCTAGCTCCCTCGTCATTGCCCATAGAGCAAAGTAATCCCCCTATTTGTTTTACTGTTTTGATGTCGGCTACCCCCCAATTAAAGGGGGAAACAGCCAAGGTATATGTATGCATACGTAACTTTTGCTCTAGCTATGTTGAATGAGAAGAAGGACTTCCTCACTTGTCCTCTCTGAATGCTGTGGAAGACTATTAAATGGAGGAATTTATGGAGCTGGTAGAGAGAATTCTCTCTTTGTATCTTTTGCAGGGTTAGAAGGTGACTAAATGAAGGTAACGGATGATGTTGAGTAAATGGAGGCTATGGGAGGTAACTGAATCAAGATAACTAACCTGTAACATAATGGAGGTAATGGGAGGTAAGGAAATGTAAGGAACAAAATGGAAGTAACTTAATGGAGGTAACCATGAAGATGGCAGGGAAAATTCTTTCATTGTATATTTTGCATGGCTTAGGAGGAGGTGACTGAATAGCATTTCCCTCGTGATGAGAGAGAATTCCTCACTCATACTAATATTCTTGGCAGAGGCAGAGAGTATTTTACCCTCTTATTCTTTGCACATCGTAGGAGCCTCCTATGTATGGTATCATAAAGATGGGAAAGAGAAATTTCCCTATTTAAGTCCTACATGTCATGCAAACCCATGTTCGAGTCCTCCGCAGGGTGTTAGGTAGGGCATCCAGTCTTAATTCTCCAGCCCCGATCTGTTTGTGTCCTCCCCCATTCAGTTGGTGACTTATTATGACACAAACTGCTAAATAAAGATTTCTGTTGGACGTCCTATAAAATTCATGATTTAGATTTTAAAGTCTCTATAACTTTTCCTTTTTATTTCAGGTACAAACTTCAAATTCTACCCTGATGGATCTAGATTAGTTGTGGTTGACCCTAATCCCTATTTCAAAAAATACTTTGATGAAAATATGAGCAAATTCAAAATCAAACTTGAGGATGTTATCATTGCTAGAGGTATGTTTAGTGAGCTTATTACATCATAATGCATGTGGAGAGTAATGGGGACCGCTGTTGTGAAGTAGTAGAATGCTTGACTGGGGAGGTGATGGAGCTGCGTTTGAGCCCACATCGGGATGTTAGGAAAGGCCATCCAGCTTTCATTCCCCAGCTTTAATCCCACTGTGTCCACCCCCAAATGAGGACTAATAGTGACATATAAAACCTAAAATAAATGGAGAATAATACAAATGTTACCAGTGACATATAAAACCTAAAATAAATGGAGAGTAATACAAATGTTGCCAACAATTACTCATTGTAAAAGCACCATTATTTTCTCTCTCTATAGTGTAATTCACCATTTTATGTGTCACAATTAGTCCTCATTTAAATGGGGATGGTCTCATACATGTTAGAGCTATAAGGGGATGAAAGCTGGATGCTACTGCCCCATAGTGGTCTTGAACACATGTTATATGCTTTCCTACATGCGCTCTTTACCACTGGGCATTTTCTGAAGAAGCTTACTAAATTTTCACTACTAAAACACCGAAGAACTGTGGCAACAAACCCTTATCATAACTTGCCTCCTTTGTCACCTGTTTTCAAGACAGATATAGGGATAGATGGCTTGCTAGCCCCTTATACTCCTATTTCTTATAAAGTGTTGAGATGGTTTGAACATATGGAAAGAAGACTGATTAATAACTAGCGATATAGAGTGTGGAATGGAGAGGGTACTGGAACAAGGCTGAAATTACGTGGGACGGAAGGTTGGCATTTTTTCTTCCAACCTATATTGTATATGATTATATACAATATAGATTAGTGTGTCCGGGTACCATGGTAGTGCACTGGTTAAAGCACTTGACTCGGAAAGTGACAGACCTGCTATCGAGCCCACCAAAGGGGCTTTAGGAAGGGCACCCAACCTTAATTTCCCAGCTGCAACCTGTGTGTGTGTGTGTGTGAGTGTCCACCCACCATACGGGAGATTTATATTGACTCAACAGAGGGAATTGCATTCACTAATATATATCTGCTGTTATATAGGTGAAGACATGGATGTAGTAAAGACCAACAGTGTCGACGCAGTTGTGGTGTCGTTAGTGTTATGCAGCGTGGACGACGTCAGAGCCATTCTGAATCAAATCAAGAGAGTATTAGTGCCTGTGAGTATCACATAGCAAGTTGTCATTGACCTTTCCCCCGGCAAAGACGAAATATCTCGATCTTGCCTGTTTGACATTTTTGGGCAGGCACGAATATCTCGTCAAAAAGTTACCATACAAAATTAAGCTTGGAACAAGTATTCTCGTCCATTCTAGATCTATCTGAGCCTTCCTAAGGCAGATACTAGTAAATTCGTGTTAATCGTGAATCCGTCAACCCCAGTTACAGCATCGCAGCCTCCCAGTAACTGGTGAGACGTATCAAAAATGACTCATCTCGATTTTTTTCTTGCTTAATTTGTCTGGAATTGCAGAGGGTTATTGTTTTGGAAAAAATGTGCCAGTGAAGAGATTAATAGAATGAGAAAACGAACTGTGTAATAAATATTCAATAAGTGAGTTATAGTTTAGATATAAGCACCTAACATACTTGAATAATTCCCTATGACTTCTGTCTGTATCATATGTTTGTCTATCCTATGCTTATTTGACCTGATCTTCTATTTTGACATTAATTAATCAGTATCTGCCTCTTGTATTTATCCTAGGTTCTTCAAAATCTGTAAAAAAATCCTATAATTTCCAAGTGTTAAATGGTCTGATTTAACTAATCTTTCTCTTGATAAATTTAGTAATACAGTACAGTATGCTGCACTTATTTATATTACTGTATATAACCAAAAATGATACACTTAAAGGTTAAAGGTCTCAAATGAATGGCAAAGTCAAGGAACTGTGATAGCTCATAACCCGACTGTATATATCTACCATATAGCCGGGACCCAAACCCCCTCGCCAATTATGTGGGCTCAGTTAGCTCCAGGCAATGGCTGAATAAGCAGGATAACCATTAGGAAATTATTAACCCATCAATTAATTGCTTAATTTAATCGGTAACGACATGAGACAGTGAAAGCTACTCAGAGCTGCCAGTGAAGAAGAAAAATAACAGAATAAAACATTTAATTAGTTATAATGTTGCAGGGAGGAAAATTCTACTTCTTGGAACACGTCCGAGAGTGGGACACCAAAAAGTACCGGCATCGTCAAATTATTCAGAATGTTCTGACCTGGTCAAGACTTTGGCCGTTTCTCTTTGAAGGATGTTGCATGGACCGCGATCCTCTCCCTATCATTAGGGAGTGTGAGTTTGCTTCTGTAGAAGCTGAATATCTTTATGCTCCAATTGTGTATAAAGCAATGAATTTTGTGTCTCCTCATTTGATAGGGGCGGCAACAAAGTAAAGTGGTAATTTCAGTTGTCCCATATCTTACACGGTTTCAAATAGTGCACTTTTGAATATATATGTTTGGAAAATATATAATTAAAAATTCCTAAAAATTTTTCCCCAATATAAACATTATAACAACTACACTATTGTTTTCACAAAAATTTATAATTGTATTAGACAAGAGTTTACATACAATACAGTAATCTAGGCATAATGTAAAGTATACAGGAGGTTGGGAATTGGTTACAAGCTAAGTATAGGCATATTTATATAAGGGTTTTAACTATAGGTGATATTTTTTACCTACACGAGAAGTGATGGAACCAATTACCAGCGTATTAAGGGACGATTGTGCGGTAGTTTGCATCACACTGTTTTTAATATTTCATGAATGGATATTGTGTTATACAGCAAAGGGACACAACTCTGTTTTAAAATAGCAAGAATTCTTGTGTGGAAAAGACAACAATGTAAACTTGTTCATGTTTGCATTATGGTCTTATGTATTCGTTTAACTATATTACTTTTTTAAACTGCTCTTTACATTTCGGATACTTTTGCATCTTGTAAACTATATATGATATTCTCTGTGTGGTCAATCATGACACTCAGGACAGCTTTTCTTCACTTTTGTCTTGCCGAGAAGTCTGTCCATTTATTCTCGTTGGGTGTTTCTTGAGAAATAGTTTACCTTACACTGGCTTGTTAAGGCAGGCCTATCATGGGGGGGGGGATAGGGTCTGGTAATTATCAGCTCACCTGTTTGCCCAAATGTGTGAGCTTATGTTGACCTATTAGTCATGAGACTGAGTCTTGTATTTAACAGCTCACCTACTCACCCAAATGAGTTAGCCTGTCTGTCATGAGACTTTGGACACCACTTCTCTATTTCTCTTCTGGGAATTTATTAAGCAATAACTTACCCTATGACTGGAGGGGTCACGTCTGGTAATAAACACAAAATCCAAGCAGAGTATCAGGTTGGAACAAGCCACCTTACCTACACAAAGTTACACTGCCACTCTTTTGCTAGTAGGTTATCAGCCTCAGGGAGAAGAATATTGGCTGGATTTGCTAATGCTCCTACTACTTAAAATTATTTTTTTCTTTAAATTTATGACCACTTATCCATATAGAAGAATATGAGAGATTTTATGAGACTATGAAATATAACATGCTTATATATCATTTGGGATGTAGAGATTTACAGATGCGATATAGTTAACAGTACACTAACTGTATCAATATTGTACTCTTGGATTATTGAGTGCAGAGTAGATAATAGTGTATCACATATTCATTAGTTTCTTAGGATCTGTATATGACAATAATCCCAGGGTGCTTTAGGCTCATATTTACAAGACAAGTCACCTAACTCATACCAACTAAACCTGACAAATAAGGGGTTATTTAAATTCTGGGGATTATGCATTTTTAAAATATCCATTTCTTATATGTATATAGGCTTTACAAATTTTATATCTTCAGAGTATATGACATTCTCAGAATATTTCTGTTTAAGACAAATGATTATACTATACTGTATTATAGTAATAAGGTTAACATTCCATACATATATTAACAATGAAGATTTTCATATTTGCTTATTGCATTAAGATCAAGGTGTTTTTTCTTTAACTTTTGTGATACGAAAGTGATTAATAGTGCTTTTAAGATTGCAATAATTATATCGTTCCTATGAAAACCTGAAAGTGCTGTATTAGGGAAACTCTACCATCTAAATTGCATATTTGCATTTTGTATTGTTAAGACTGAGGTGTTTTATATTGCATCTTGTGATTTGAAAGTGATTAATAGTATGTTCATTACTGCAATTAATGTCATTCCTGCATGAGTAGTCACCGTGGCTCAAGCGGTAGCGTCCGTGACTTTGAGGCGTCAGGTCGAGGGTTCGCGCCCTGTCACGGTCTGAGGTTAGCAAGGGCATGCACTCAGGGTAAGGATTACATCTTCCAAAACAAGTCCTTCGCGAGAAGGTAACCGTCCTCAGCCCTTGATAGGAAAGGGAGTTCGTGAAGTAAAACCGGAATATGTCATTCCTGTACGATTTTTTCAGATGCTCTGTAAGGCAAGTTTACCATCAGAACTGAATCATGATTTTTTACTGTTATCACACACTTATTTGTTTTAAGAGAAACTCTCCATACAAAAACGTTATTTTGGTAAAGGCGAGTATGTTTTTCTGAATGACACTATCATGGTGGGCAGTGTGACTACATATAATGAAATTAGAGAGATAAGGACATGAGGGTGTGTGGCATGACAGAGGAGGACTAAGGGGATAGGGCAAGAAAGACAACTGATTCCCTGTGGCGACCCCTGATGGGGGAAAGCCAAAAGATTTGATTGTAGACATCATTGTTTAATTGTTAACGATGTCTGGTTTTACTTGATTCAAGTCTTGAAGATAAAAAATTAATATGAATTTCTTTATTTATGATATTGCATATTTAGTTACTTGAATAATATGGAGAGTGAGAATAAGATAAGAGTTAAGCTGATGTAAATAACTGGTATTGAGCTTTCCAGGTACCTGTAAGTTTAGGTACTGTCCAACCTCTCTGTGTTCACCCCTTCTAGAATGGGGATTAATAATGACATGTGAAACGGCAAATAAACAATATTGTATTGTAGTGGTAATACAGAATGGTTGTGTCCTAAAGACAGCATTAAATGGATTGTAAAGAGTTTAATTATAGTTTATCAAAATTTCCAAAAGCTGCTAGACAGAGAAGTAAAGGAAAGGATTTTTTTTAGAAACATTCTTTGTTTGTAAGATATTGATTTTTATGGATTAAATTGTTTGAAATACTATACGGATTGTTTTAATTGACATTACTAATGCTGTATGCCTTAAATTCCATGTATTTACCACTAAATGTACGTCGTGTAGCAACAACAAAGGTAATAGAAATTTCAAAACAAAAAGTGCAAGAAAGGAGACTACAGTGGTCTGGACATGTAATGAGAAGTGATGATGATGACGTGAGCAAGAGGCTGATAAGGAATGAAGTTGAGGGTAGGAGGACACGAGGAAGACCAAAGCAAAGATGGTTGGCTAGAATGAGTAAGGATTTAAGGGAGAAAAAAAGATAACCAAATGGGCAAGAGGGTGATTAGGAATGAAGTTGAGGATAGGAGGAAAAGTGTACCCTCGCCTTTTTTATTAATCGCACATAGGATCAAAATCAAGGCACTGTCAAGGATCATATCTTTAGAAATCTAAAGGTACCCATCAGGCTGCGACCTGACCTTATCTTTATAAACTTGATCCTATCTTTATGATAACCCCTGAGTGTACAACGGATTGTGTGAATGAATATTTAAGGGAGGAGCTGAGAGATCAGAAACAAAACCCAGGATTGCAGAGGAGTTTAGTCAGGAACTCCCAATATCACATAAAAGTGGGAATGGCAGTAGTTAAGAAGTTTGTCATGTAAGATAAAATCTGATTCAGTAACCAGTAGGGTGGCCACAACCGAAAACAAAGAACTCAGATCGCAAGATGACATCTACCCTTGTCAAGATCCACTCTTATATTAAAGATCGGATCTTATATTGTAATAATTATGCTATTAGCGGTGGGTATAAAAAAAAATTGTGCTTCATATGCTGTGTGTGTTGTAAGGGGATTGCATTAGCATAGAGGTTAGAGTACTCGATTTGGGAGGTGACAGATCTGCGATTGAGCCCTTCACAGGGTGCTAGGAAGGGCATCCAGCTTAATTCTCCATCTCTAATCTGTATGTTAATGTTCCGGTTTTACGTCACGGCCTCCCTTTTCTACCAAGGGCTAGGCCGGTTGCCTTCTTGTGAAGGACTTGTTTTGGCAGATGTAATCGCTACCCTGAGTGCATGCCCTTGCTAACCTCAGACCATGACGGGGCGCGAATCCTCGACCAGATGCCTCAGAGTCGCGGACGTACCGCTTGAGCCATGATGACTACTAGCTCTAATCTGTATGTGTCCACCCAAATGATGGAGACTAGTAGTAACACAAAACATAAAGCATTCTTCGGGAGTCTATATGCCATGACCTTACGGAAGGCATATGCCCAGATTTGGTCAAAAACACCAATAGCTTCACGATCTCCAACTCTGTGCAGTATTTCTACCCTCATCAAAGAGCAACTGGTGCAGGAGGTGAGGACACATTATGTTCAAGCATATCTTTGGCTTCATTTGTGGTCTTTGAGCTTCTACTTTTACATCATCTCATTGTATTTCTCGGTACCCGGGCCTGATGAGGGCAATGTTACTTGAAAAGAAAAAAAAATCACACACCCTGGAAATCTAAACGGAATATTACGTGCTACTAAAACAAAGAGGTGGGGACCATGGTATTGCAATGGTTAGAGCTCTTGACCCGTGAAGTGACAAACCTGTATTCGGCCCCACAGCAGGGCATTAGGAATGGCACCCAACTTTAATTCCCTTACAGCACTTACCTGCCAGTGTCCACCACCATAAAATGGGGATTAACAATGACCCAAAATCGAAAACAACAATATTACAACAAAAAATGTATCAATATTAACTTATATATAGTCCATAGGTTAGGTATAAAGATTATTCTTACAATTTCTTCGTCATGGAGGAAGCAATTAAAGTATTCGGGGCCTGCTGGTTCAAGCCTTTTGTTACAGTTGTGGCCAATACTTGTTAGAGCAGAATATGACATACATAATGAAGAGTATGTACCCATTTGAATGGGAGTGGACATAGACAGGCTGGAGGTGGGGAATTAAGGTTGGATGCCCTTCCTAATGTCTCGCGGTGGGACCGAATCCGTAATTCGAATGGGGTTGATATAGACACGCTGGAGCTAGGGAATTTAAGCTCGAAAAGCTCCTAACACCCTGCAATGAACTCATACACGGATTTGTCATTTCCTAATTCGAGTGATCTAACCACTGAGCAACCGCAGACTCAGTGTAAGAAAAATAGTATAATGATTATTACAGAATTCCCCAAACGGATTTTCCTTTGTGCTACACAGAGATTACGAGTCCAGCAAGTTTTTGTGACGAGTTCGCCCGACTTTCTCATTCTGATATTTGGGTCAGTTCAGGACTCATATCAGGGAACTAAGCTATTTTTTTCCCTTAAATTTCAGGGAATAGAGATATTTTTTCCCTTATATCTCCTTTATAAAAGCAGTAGTCACTGTGGCTCAAGCGGTAGCGTCCGCGACTCTGAGGCGTCAGGTCGAGGGTTCGCGCCCCGTCACGATCTGAGGTGAGCAAGGGTATGCACTCAGGGTAATGATTACATCTGCAAAAACAAGTCCTTCGACAGAAGGCAACCGTTCTAGCCCTTAGTTGAAAAGGGAGTCCGTGACGTAAAACCGGAACAAACAAGCAAACAATCTCCTTTATAAAAGCATTTATCGACGATGTTTATGCATCAGTCATGAGAAAAGTTTTGATGAATATTTTATCAAAACTTATCTTTGTGAAAGTCATTAGGGATTATTGTACAATGATGATTTTTTTTTTATGTATCAAATACTGTATTTATATATACAATTTTGAGGCTGATTTCTGTTAGTTTCTTCATATGTTAATGTAAGAAAATGTATTTGTTGCTTATATTCTCATTAGAATGGGTGTACACACAGAGAAGTTGGAGAATCAAGACTGGATGGCTTTCCAAACGCCCTACGGTGGGTTCGATCGTGGGTCTGTGTTGGTTTTTTATATGCTAATGTAAGAAAATGTAATTGTTGTTTATATTCCCTCACACAGAGAAGTTGGTGTTGGAGAATTAAGGCTGGATGTCTTTCCAAACGCCCTGCGGTGGGTTCGATCGTGAGTCTGTTACCTGTTGAGTATATTAACACCTATGTTACTGCTATCCCTATGCTAATATATGAGATTAATGACCATATGACATTTTTTGTTCTTATGAAAATCTTGGGAGCAATGATAATTTTCTATATTGTTTGAGAAACAGGACTATTTCATGCACAATCCGGGTTACGAGAGAGAGAGAGAGAGAGAGAGAGAGAGAGAGAGAGAGAGAGAGAGAGAGAGAGAGAGAGAGAGAGCGGAATTACTTTACAGAAAAGAGAGAGAGAGAGAAAAAAATTACAGAAAAATCTGATTAAGTACGGCCATTTCTGTTCAGATTTCTGATCTTAAATTTATGCAGTTTCATATTCACGGTAATCGTCATCTACATATCATCGTACTAAATCTCTCTCTCTCTCTCTCTCTCTCTCTCTCTCTCTCTCTCTCCTCTCTCCTCTCTCTCTCCTCTCTCTCTCTCTCTCTCTCTCTCTCTCTCATATTTCCTTAGAGAAACTGGTACGTTGAGAAGGTGAGTGAACCTACTATAGGATTTGGGATCATGTGCAAAAATAGACAACCCGGCAGCATGTTGGGAGACATATACTGTACACACATTGCATATTATCCAATCTCTCTCTCTCTCTCTCTCTCTCTCTCTCTCTCTCTCTCTCTCTCTCTCTCTCTCTCTCTCTCTCTATCCTCCTTCGGGCGAGAGTACAGCGAAAATACAATTAAAATTACGAGATGACAATGCACTCCTAGAATTCTGGAATTCTAGGTCAGCGATGGAACCAAACATAAGGTGGTTGGTTGAGTTATAGAGGGCGAGGATGAGGTAGGAGATTGGAGGAGATTCTCCTGATGGAGGGGAGGAAGTGGGAGGGTGATTTTCTCTGGTAGTGGAGGAGGAAGGGGGAGGTAGATTATTCCCTGGAGGAGGAGTGACTGCCCAAATGAAGGACTATATTAGAAGAAGAAGAGGAAGACGAAAAGAGAGTTGCATCTCTCGGGGTATCTGACCACAATATTCAACTCCAGACGTGTAGTTCAGTCCTAAGAGTTCTCGTGTTTGGGTTATTTCGCAACGGCGTGCTGTCGCGGGATTACCTCCAGTGCCTTAATATCTTCGAGCTTTTGTTACTTTTTGGGTGAGTTTGTTTTTAATAATGTTTCTGAACCTTTTAGAGTTTCGTCCTAGTCAATGTATGCTTGTAATGTGTAAATTCTTGTTTATAATTACCGCTCTTCGCTGGGAGGACCAAAGTTGTAGTCTCCGTGGCTCAAGCGGTAGCGTCCGAGACTTTGAGGCGTCAGGTCGAAGGTTCGCGCCCCGTCACGGTCTGAGGTTAGCAAGGGCATGCACTCAGAGTAACGATTACATCTGCCAAAACAAGTCCTTCGCAAGAAGGCAACCGTCCTAGCCCTTAGTAGAAAAGGGAGTCCGTGACGTACAACCGGAACAATACTTTGAATAATACGGATAATATCCATCGCTATGCTGGGAAGATATCAAAGGCGTAAAGTGTTTTTTTTTTTTTCCCTAAAAGAATCCATCGCTTTTATGGTTGGTTCTTAACCTTTACGAGTGTTTGTATCCCCTTAAAAAAATTTGCTACACTTCAACAAGTGTTCATAACCATCATTCTCTTCTGCGGCAGCGCAGTGGGTGAAGCTTTCAACTCAGAAGTGACAGACCCGAGACTGACTCCACCGCAGGACGTTACGATGGACATACAGCCTTAATTCCCCAGCTTCTACCTCTCTGTGTCCACCCCCTTCGAATGGAGATTAATGGTGACACACACACACACACACACACACACACACACACACACACACACACACACACACACACACACACACACACACACACAACGAAATTAACAAGATTTAAAGGTTTAATTGACTCGATTTTTTTTTTTAAATTATAATAGTGTTTCTTAACCTTCTTGAGTGCTTGTACCCCGTTTTGGGTGTTTGGACCACCTTGGTCATATATATATATATTATATATATATATATATATATTATATATATATATATATATATATATATATATATATATATATATATATATATTGCATCTCATCAGTTAACCACTTAAAAGTGGTTCTTAAACTTTGAGAAAATTAAAACCCCTTTGGTCTCATTTAAAGTTGGATTTGTCATAATTTAGTGTGGTTTACAAATTGCAGGTTATCTACCCCTTAATAATTGTTTTGAAAGCTAACACTTATCGCACCATTAAATCTATGATTGCCTTTAGCATTTACCGCTTCTTCCCTCGGCGCATTCCAGTTATTAATTATTCTTAACACAGAGAAAGTACTTCCTTACATACTGCAAAGAGGGATGTGTGTCTGCGTGTTTCTTGACCCCAAAAGGACCTTAGAATTCCAGAGTAGCTGAAGACTCTCTTGAGCGGGATATCTGTGGTACAGACACATGATCACATACGATATATTGCTACATTGGGAGACTACTACTACTACTACTACTACTACTACTACTACTACTACTACTACTACTACTTGCAATAAGAGCAGTGCTTCACAGAATGACATCTCAAACCATGTAAATTTCCCTTGCGTGTGGGGGGGGGGAGGAAAACTCCCCAGAGGTCAAAATAAGGTACGGAAGGGGATATCCTCTTGGTTGGTGAAAGAGAAAATCAGCCATTGTATTCCACCGCACGTCGTAGAAGCCAGTTAAAAAGGATAAGGAGGAACTGGGAATAGACTGAAAATTCCAGTGTCCATGGAATTTCTTTTCCCTTAGGAAAGAGCTCTTCGTTTGTAACGGTTGTGGGTACCCCATTTCTTCTTTAGAAATGAGGTGAGAAAGGGATGTTCGAAATGGTGTCCGGCTGTTCCCTCTCTTTTATATCAGTTGTGGCTTCCCTGAGTCGTGTTTATAAAAATTTAAATAAAGTAAGTTTAAATACTAATATTACTAAATATATTAAGCACTATATAATAATATTATATTATATTATAAATAAAGTGCTAAGTAGCGCTATTATTATATATGTCATATTCTGAATATTAATATTCCTAAATAAATCAAGTGCTGAATATTAATATTCCTTAATAAATTAAATACTGAATATTAATATTCCTAAATAAATCAAGTACTGAATATTAATATTCCTAAATAAATCAAGTACTGATTATTAATATTCCTAAATAAATCAAGTGCTGAATATTAATATTCTTAAATGAATCAAGTACTGAATATAAATATTCCTAAATAAATCAAGTACTGAATATTAATATTCCTAAATAAATGATGTACCGAATATTAATATTCCTAAATAAATCAAGGACTGAATATTAATATTCCTAAATAAATCAAGTACTGACTATTAATATTCCTATATAAATCAAGTACTGAATATTAATATTCCTAAATAAATCAAGGATTGAATATTAATATTCCTAAATAAATTAAGTACTGAATATTAATATTCCTAAATAATTCACTTACTGAATATCAATATTCCCTAATAACTTTAGTCCTAAATAACATCATTAAATAAATAAATTAAGTGCTACATATCAATATCGCTAAATAATTTCAGTACTTACTTTGCTACAGATGAGGTTTACAAAGTGCTTAATATCAATATTGCTGAAGAATTTAAGCACCTGTTTTTCTGTGGATGAGGTTTACCCCATTCCGTGTTTAAAAAAATAATAAATGAGTATGTATCATCGCAAATAACAAAAAAAGTGGAGCCTTCCATTAACGCAGAAGGCGCGGCCGGCGTTTTCCCGGGTTAATAATCGGCCAGTCGCGGTGGTCGCCCCGCAAGGAGAGCAATCCTCCCTCTCCCTGAGACAAAAACTCGCCTACCTACTTTCCAGGCCTTACACCAGTGCCCCCAATCACCTACTTCGGAACCCTATTACACCCGGATGCCATTTATTTATTCATGCGCTCATGTATCTATTGATATGATCATTTATTTATCTATTAGTGTACTTAATTATATGACTAGCTATTTATTAATGTGTTTATTAATATGTCTGTTCAGTTATTTATTGGTTTACTTGTTAATATCCCCCTGAGGGAGGGGGCGAGAATACTTCCTCCGTGTTCCCCTACGTGTCGTAAGAGCCGACTAAATGGGACGGAGCGAGGGGACTGGGAATCACCTCCTCTGTATTTACTCTTCCCAAAGAGTCAGGACATTTTGCCTTGACTCAGCCACCCCCTTATAAGGGAAAATGGCTCATACACACACACACACACACACACACGCACACACACACACACACACACACACACACACACACACACACACACACTATATATATATATATATATATATATATATATATATATATATATATATATATATATATATATATATATATATATTTTGTTAATGTGACTGTTTTTGTTTATGTATTTGTTGATGTACTTATTAATATGACGAATTATTTATTTGTTTATCGTTATGATCACTATTAATTTATTTACTTGTTTATTTATGTCTTAACTACTTAATTATGTAAATAATAATATTGAATTCGAATTCGGTTTTACGTCACGAGTTCCCTTTTCTACTAAGGGCTAGGACGGTTGCCGTCTTGCGAAGGATTTATATTGGCAGATGTAATCGTTACCCTGAGTGTATGCCCTTACTAACCTCAGTCCGTGACCGGGCGCGAACCCTCGACCTGCCGCCCCAGAGTCGCGGAGGCTACCATTTTGCCACGGAGACTACGTAAATAATAATATTATAAACACTAATAACTAAATAAATATATCAAATAAAATATTATAAAACATATAAACGAACAATTTGAAATTGTTTAAGAAATTAATATGTTCCGGTTTTACGTCACGGAGTCCCTTTTCTACCAAGGACTAGGATGGTTGCCTTCTTGCGAAGGACTTGTTTGGCAGATGTAATCGTTACCCTGAGTGCATGCCCTTGCTAAACTCAGACTGTGACGTGCGCGAACCCTCGACCTGACGCCTCAGAGTCGCGAACGTTAGCGCTTGAGCCATGGTGACTACATTTAAGAAATTAATAATAATATCAAGAAATAAATTATATATTAATACAGGAAGTAATTAATAAATAAACAAATGGGTCAGTTAATAAAAATATAAACAACAATATAAAGAGAAAAATGTATGACGTAGACACATTCACTTTTTTTAAACCTTCCAGTTAGAAAGCGGGAAAAACCAAAACTTCTATCACAAGCTCTCGGTACAAGCACAGAACAAAGCTTACAATTGCTTGTATCATACAGTTTGGATCAAGTACAGAAAATTCTTCCAAATAGTGAAAAATAAGCGATGATTTATATTCATTCAAGATTTAGGTTAGGTTAAATTTATATAAAAGTTAAGGTTGCCAGGTTTCAGTTTCGATATCCATCTGAGATGCTCCTCAGAACGTCAGCCGAGGCAAGCCCCAACCCCCCACTGTGGTGCCCAGCCACAGCAGTAACCTCACAGTGACCACTGTACAAACTAGAGGCTTAAATAATTAAATGGTTAATTGGCTGCAAAAAGGATTACTTTTATTAGTGAGGGAGTGATAATCTTTTATAAAAGACACTGGGAGGGATTATCTACGCTTGCTTAATTTCTTTAATATTTTTAGTTAAGCTAAATAAAAATTACACTTATTTTACAGCCATGAATAGACTCCTCAAATGGTTTCTGACAACAGCGTTTGCAGCGGCGTTGCTGCGGACAGGACTGGATGCTGCACCTTCCACAGGAGATAAGAATTCTCAATTGTCACCTCAAAATGACAAAGCCAAAACCTTTCCGGGCATTTCTTCTCAATATGCCCACATTGATGATCACAAATTCCCAGGCTTCGATGTCCGCATTCGTGATTATTCAACAACGGCAAAACCCATCCAAGAGGACGATAACACTTTCAAGGAACTATTGAGTTATCTGGAGAAGACCTTCCACTTCATTAACGTAGTGGATGAGAATAAGAATGATTTGCTAGCCACCGACCTGGTTGACCCGTCTGATCACGGCTGGTCTAAATACCTAACAGCAATGATGCCCTTCTTCGAGAGGATCAATGCCACGGATATTGAAAATCCCCAAGACGACGCGCAAGGTACCATCTGGGATAATCTATGGCAGTCGGTCTTGAAGAGATACAGCATGATTGAAGCTGACTACACGGACTTGAATGGTGATGGAAACCTGGAGAACAACGAGATCCACGTGGAGTACACCACGGTTAAATTCGATCCTGTTGGTAAATTCGTTGAAAAACTATGGAACATTGTGAGGAGACTTGCTTTTCTAGATCATCTCTGGAGGTGGATTCAGAGAGTTGTTCAAGATATCATCAAGTTTTCAGTGCTTAACCCAAATGACCTTGCTATCGACACAGATGATCAAAAGGAGAAAGAAGATTCTAATGTGGGTGTTGGCATAGGAGGTGTTATTATTCCTGATGGGGTGCTCCACATGTCCCATTATGATCCAGTGCAGTTTGGAATCAATACAATATTATTCATTATATACAACTCTATCTTCTGTAAGTTCAAGTGGATTTCGTCTCTTACTTTAAAAATGGTGTTTGTTTACTTTTCATGTGATCATTTTAAATCATTGGGAATGTTACTAGAGTCTTTTAAAACAATGATCCAGTGAAATTTGGCATCATTTTAGTATTCATATGCAGCACTAGCTTCTGTAATTGCAGGTGCATTTCGACTCTTACAGTGAAGGGTCAAAGTTTTCATGTGTTCATTTGAGAGCACTAGGAATGTATCTCGCCATTTACAAATTCATCATTACAATCTCAATATGGTTTTACTAACTAAAATGAGAATTACAGTACCCATATTCCTTCTAAAGTTTTCTTTCATTGAAGTTATTTTAACTTGCATTTTTGCTTCCTTAGAAATTTTCATATAGTCATAACTATTATATTGTAAAATGTATAATATAAATAATGAAATATTATTAAGAAAACTAAGCTTTTTATAAGCAGCAGTGCCAAAGTGACTATCAAAGAGAGGAGTTAAGTTCAGTAGTTAGCTTACTAAGCTTTTTATAAGGAGCAGTGCCAAACTGACTGTCGATTAGAGGAGTTTAGGTCAGTAGTTAGCTTGTATGATATTGAACTAGTTATGATATGAGATATAAAATACCAATAGGTCCTAAACATTTATTAATCATTGCTGTATCTATTTTCCAGGGGGAGTCTTCCTTCGGAACGCGGGTATAGAAAACTATTTTGCTGAGTATCCAGATATCGTGCCTGAATGCCCTCCGGGCGAAGAATGCCCAGAAACAGACTGTCCCGAAGGACAGCAATGCCCAGCGGGAGAAGGTGCAGAAGGAGAAGCTGCTGAAGGAGGCGCTGCTGAAGGAGGCGCTGCAGAAGGCGATGGTGGTGGCGAAACCAACAGAAATGATAATTTCTATTATTATGATTATGATTACCGGGATCAATTTATCAACAGACAAGGTTTATATGATGATTCCAGAACGTACTCTCAGGATAATTCTAAACATCGCCACGGGGCGATGCACTATCCTCTGCCTTATCATCAAGATGCTAATATCTATGAGAAGAAGCAGTAAGTGTCACACTGTGGCACAGTGGTAGCAACTGGGACAGGCAATATACTGGTCCAAGGTTCGATCCTGGTCCAGGGTTGGATTATCTTTCACTGTCTAATGTCGTGTTCGATTAAACTGGGCAATTAACTGGGAGGGTCGGTGATTTCCCAAAGGTCTACCTGATTATTCAGCCATTGCATGGAGATCACTGTCTCCACGTGACTGGAGAGGGGCTTGGGCCAGGCTATTTTATAAGTATATAGTCGGGCTACGCTATCACTGTCCCCTACCTCTGCCTTTCATTGGAGACATTTAACCATTAACCTTTATACACATATCAGACGAATGCACTAGTACCTTTCTTCTGGCATTAACTGAGCTGTGACTCTATTCCCGTATAATACCTGTATCAAGGTTTGTTTCTGTGACTCTGTTCCCGTATAAAACCTGTATCAAGGTTTGTTTCTGTGATTCTGTTCTCGTATAAAACCTGCATCTAGATTTGTTTCTGTGACTATTCCCATATAATACCTGTATCAAGGTTTGTCAATGACTATTCTCGTATAAAACCTGTATCTAAATTTGTTTCTGTGACTCTATTCCCGTATTATACCTGTTTCTAATTTTGCTTTTGTGGCTATTCCCGTATAATACATTTATCAAGGTTTATTTCTGTGACTATTCCCGTATAAAACCTGTATCAAGCTTTACTTTTGTACGTCTCATGAACACTGCAAATTTCTTTTTATTTATCTATTTATTGATATAATTATCTATCTGTTGCATACATGTTTACATAGCTGAAGTTCTCATATTATTATGTGTTAATTATTCTGTTATCAGCTAAAGTTGCACTCTGGCAATTTCTTTCTTATCTAGTTATGTACTTATCTGTCTATCTGTTATATACATATCTACATATCTGGAATCTGTTACGAATACGTATTCATTATTTTGTTATTAGCTCAAGCTGCACTCTCTTAATATGATAGTGAAAGTATTTTGTCACTTAGTATTACATATACGGTGTAATTTATTGATAAATTCCATATTTCTGACAGATATCGATGGCATTACTTATAAATGACGGAGCCCTCATAAATCCTATTTAAGCACTTTTGTTCCTACACAACGATGAATAAAATAAATTACTCTATCACCAGATATTTCTATTCCTACACTTTTACGTTTTATGTCACTCTTAATCCCCGTTGTGGGGAATGGCTACAGACAGTGCTTGGTTGGGGAATTAAGGTTGGATACCCTCCCAACGTCCCACTGTGGGCTCGATCGTAGGTCTGTCAATTCCTGTGGAGAGTATTCAATCCACTGAATAACACACCACAATATACTAACAAGTGGAGTAATGTATAATAGTGGATACTTAAGGATGATCTGGGGGAGCGGGGCCCCCCAGTTAGGAAATGACAGGACTAATGGTTATTTTAGTTAGAGTGAGCCCCTAACGAAAGCCTGAGGTGCGTTTTCTCAAGTTGATCCCATTAGGTTGGGTTACTTAACTTAGCAAAACGGAAAAGAGCACACCAAACGATAGCTCGATATATTCCCCCCCTTCTGATCCGATTAGGTTAGGGAAGGGGGCTAGAATACCTCATCTGTGTTCCCCTGAGTGTCGTAAGAGTCGACTAAATGGGACGAAGCGAGGGGACTGGAATTCCCCTCCTCTGTATTTTCTCTTTTCATAGAGTTAGCTAAACAAGTCTGTCTAGAACAGTTCGATGTTAAGTCTTCCTACGGTTACGGTTCTTATTATATGCCTACAACAACACCGAATATTCTTGGCTATTCGTTACACTTCTCTTATTATCCCTTCACATCTGACAAGTCACAACACTCCCCATCTCTGTTTCTATTTATATTTTCTTCGTGCCTAGGCCAGATGAGGGTAGATTTTTTTTCTTCCCAGAAATGGCATATCTATAGTTAAATCACACTGACCTCACCTCGTTTCCCTCAGAAATGGCATATCCATAGTTAAATCACACTGACCTCACCTCGTTTCCCTCAGAAATGTCATATCCATAGTTAAATCACCACTGAACTCACCTCATTTCCCTCAGAAATGGCATATCCATAGTTATATCACCACTGAACTCACCTCATTTCACTAAGAAATGGCATATACATTGTTAAATCACCACTGAACTCACCTCTTTTCTCTAAGAAATGGCATATCCATAGTTAAATATCTACTGCACTCACCTCGTTTCTCTGGGAAATGGCATATGCAATAGTTAAAAGGCGTGGCACACTGCACTGAAGGTCAGCCGTGGTTATAGGCAGCCCACCAGGTTTAAGTAGGACACTTTTACAAGGCGAAAAGTAGATGAGGGAGAGCTGGAGATTACCAACACATAAACGCACAAACGTGCCACAGTTAGCCCCCAATACATAACTGTTCCGACCAGTCTCTTCTTCTCCCTGTTCGTGTTGCGAGTTCTGAGCCAGTGCCTAGATCTAGATTTATTTAAGAAATTTAGAGCGCTACATTTTGGGATTCTATTCAATGTTTCTTCTATTGGTAAGGAAATGATTTAGACGTTTTCTGTAAAAAGAATTATTTAATGTTATTTCTTTTATTTTTGAATTAGTGATTTTTCAATTACATTTGGTTTATATTATTCCAAAAAATAGAGTAAAAATAAAAATGAAATTGTCAACCTATTTACTAATATATGCCAGGGGATCGCAGTGGTTAGAGCACCTCAATAGGGAAGTGAAAAGCCCGCTGTGTGATAGGTTGGGCATCCAACTATAATCCCCCAGTTCAAACAAGTCTGTGTCCACCCCTATAATGGGGATAAATAGTGAAACAAAACTGGATTCAGCCTAATCCTCCAGCTCTAACATGTCTTTGTCCACCCCAATAATGAGAATTGATAGTGACATAAAACGACATTCAGGCTTAATCCCCCAGCTCCAACATATCTGTGACCACCCCATATAGTAATAAATGTTTATATAAAGAGTGAGTTAAGGGCCCGCGGGGGTTAAGTGGCAGAGCTCACAAGACAAGAAGTGACGAGCTTGACAAACACGGGTTCGATCCTGCTAGAAGGGTGTAAAGAGGGGTATCTGGCCTTAATCCCCAAGCTGTAATCTGTCTATGTCCACCCCTATTCGAATGGGGGAATAAATATGACACATTTAGAGTGGGTTAATTTGCATTTGAGATATATCCTTGGCGATAGGGAAGAAATATGACTATTTAGTATTCCTTGAGTGTCGTAGGGGTCGGGAAGAGTAGGGTGAAGCCCTGGTACTTCCCTTTTTTCAGCCCCTGCCCGCTACCGACTTCCTATTATTATTATTATTATTATTATTACTATTATTATTATTATTATTATTATTATTATTATTATTATTATTATTATTATTAATATTATTATTATTATTATTATTATTATTATTATTAATATTAATATTATTATTATTATTATTATTATTATTATTATTATTATTATTATCATAATGATAATAAGGAGAATAAAAAGAAGTTTTGGAAGGAAGTGAAGAGAGTAAGGAAGGGTGGATCGAGGATGGAAGAGACAGTGAAAGATGTGAATGGACAGATGTTAAGAGGAAACGATGCAAGGAAAAGATGGGCAGAATTTTTTGAGTGCTTGCTGAATGTTGAGGAAGACAGAGAGGCAGCTATAGTGGCAGTGGGGGGTGTTCAAGTGCCAGTAATGGGAGATGAAAATGAGAGAGAGATTACAAGAGAGGAGGTGAAAAGGGCATTGTATGAAGCGAAAGCAGGTAAATCACCTAGAATGGATGGTGTGAGAGCGGAGATATTGAAAGAAGGGGGTGTGACTGCATTGGAATAGTTAGTGAGAGTGTTTAATATATGCTTTATGTTGTCAATGGTGCCAGTGGAATGGGTGATTGCTTGTATAGTGCCCCTATACAAAGGTAAAGATGTGTATGAATGCAGTAATTTTAGGGGTATAAGTTTGTTGAGTGTGGTAGGAAAAGTGTATGGTAGGATACTGGTTAAAAGGATTAGGGATAAGACAGAAAATGTGATCGCAGAAGTGCAGAGTGGGTTTAGGAGGGCAGAGGTTGTATAGATCAGATTTTTATAGTTAGGCAGTTATGTGAGAAATATTTAGCAAAGGGTAAGGATGTGTATTATGCATTTTTGGATCTGAAGAAAGCGTATGGTAGAGTTGATAGAGAGGCAATGTGGAATGTTTTGAGATTATATGGAATTAATGGTAAATTGTTGCATGCAGTGAAGAGTTTGCATGAGGGCAGTAGAGCTTGTGTTAGGGTAGGGAATGAAGTGAGTGAGTGGTTTCCAGTGAGTGTGGGACTGAGACAGGGATGTGTGATGTCACCATGGCTGTTCAATTTGTACATTGATAGAGTCGTAAGAGAGGTGAATGAGCGAGTGCGTGGTCGAGGTTTGAGAATGGTAGATGGGGATGATAACGAGTGGGAGCTGAATTAGTTGCTGTTTGCAGATGATACTGTGGTGGTGGCAGATTCAGAGGAGAAGCTGTGTCAGTTAGTGTCAGAACTTGGAATGGTGTGTGAGAGAAGGAAGTTGCGAGTGAATGTGGGAAAGAGTAAGGTTATGAGGTGTACAAGAAATGAGGATGGTACTGGATTGAATGTTATGTTGAATGGAGAGACACTTGAGAAAGTTGATCAGTTTAAGTATTTAGGCTCGGTCATAGTTGCAAATGGTGGAGTGGAAGCAGATGTGTGTCACAGAGTGAATGAAGGATGTAAAGTGTTGGGTGCATTGAAAGGAGTGATGAAGAATAGAGGGTTGGAAATGAATGTTAAGAAAGTTTTGTATGAGAAAGTGTTTGTGCCAACTGTGATGTACGGATCAGAGTTATGGGGTATGAAAGTAAGTGAGAGACAGAAACTAAATGTGTTTGAGATGAAATGCCTGAGGAGTATGACTGGTGTATCTCGGTTGGATAGGGTTAGGAATGAAGTGGTGAGAGCAAGAACGGGTGTGAGGAGAGAAATTGCAGCCAGAGTAGATATGAATGTTCTGAGATGGTTTGGCCATGTGGAAAGGATGGATGATGACAGACCGCTGAAAAAGAGTTGATGGGAGAAATGCTAGAGGGAGGCCTAGGTTTGAGTGGATGAATGGAGTAAGGAGAGCCCTGAATGATAGGAGGATGGATGTGAGGGAAGCAAGCAAGCGTGCTAGGAATAGGAATGAGTGGCGAGCGATTGTGACGCAGCTCTGATGGGCATCTGCTGTTACCACGGGCTGCATCTTACAGAAGTAGCCCTGTGGTAGGGGCAGTAGGGGAGTTACCAGTTGTGAAGCGGCACAGGTTGTGGAAGAGCCGGGAGGATGGGCTGTGGCACCCCAGCAGTGCCATCTGAACGGTCGCTAGCTCCCTCGTCATTGCCCATAGAGCAAAGTAATCCCCTTATTGTTTTCTCTTTTTGATGTCGGCTACCCCCCAATTAAAGGGGGAAACAGCCAAGGTAGATAAAAGAATAATAAATAAAATTATTATTATTATTATTACTACTACTACTACTACTACTACTACTACTACTACTACTACTACTACTACTACTACTACTACTGCTACTACTACTATTATTATTATTACTATTATCATTATTAATAGTGGTAGAGGTAGCAGTGGTAGTAGTAAAACACATGCAACTCTCGTGTCTCTTCAACTTATTCAGAACCCGGTATTCAAGAAATGCTCTCTCTCTCTCTCTCTCTCTCTCCCTCTCTCTCTCTCTCTCTCTCTCTCTCTCTCTCTCTCTCTCTCTCTCTCTCTCTCTCTCTCTCTCTCTCTCTTTAACAAGCAATCGCAGAGTGTACCACAATCATAAATTTTAACAACATACCAAGAGTTTCGAATATTTACCAAAAGTAAACAAAATGCATGTAGATAAGGATAGTTAGATAGATAGATAGATAGATAGATAGATAGATAGATAGATAGATAGACAGATAGATATATAGATAGATAGATAGATAGACAGATGGATAGTCAAACTGATAATTAGGGTGCCAAGCCAAACGATACCAAAATATGCAATAAAAGAGATGAAGTAAAAGAAGATGGAAAAATGTGCCAATGAAAATATAAATATCACAAACAATTCTTGCGATAAATGCAATATAGACTTTGGCCCGATTTCTTAAACAGTGTAAACCTAGGCTATCATATTGTTAGTTAGCTAGACACACACAAATGGATTTCATAAACGCATCTGATTCGATTCTGTATATGGCTAGGATCCCCCGTGGGATCCTAGCTATACATAGAACCGCGTCAAGTGCGTTTATGAAGTCCATTTGTGTGTTTAGCTAACTAACAATATGGTATCCTAGGTTAACACTGTTTAAGAAATCGGGCCTATATAACCACACTGGCAAGGCGAAAGATATCACAAAAATGCGATTCTCACGAAATGCCGTATCTCGCTGAGACAAAAGGGTAGCCGGAATTGTAACAGAAGACGTGGAGCTGAAAATTCCAAGCTCACCTCCTCAGGACCTCTGCTAGTCAGGGAGGGAGGAGCCTGCAAGCCACAGAGGCGACATATCCCGCTAAGATAACAGGGATGGCCATAATTGTAACAAAAAGCTTGATGTAACAACTTTTCAACATACCCAGTCCAACCTCACTGCAAGCCACCAAGAAGATATGTCCCGTTGAGATAACAGGGATGGCCTCAATTGTAACTAAAAGTTTAACCTCACTTCAAGCCACAGAGACTACATATTCTACTGAGAAGAGGGGTGGCCACAACTGTAACAAAAGACTCGGGGTAGCAGTTTTTCAACATACCCTGTCCAATCTCGCCTTCTCAAGACCTCTAAAAGTTCCGTTGTGGCTACTTTGTTTCACTTTATCCCCAGTCGAACAGGGGTGGACACAGACAGGTTGGAGCTGGGGAATAAAGGTTGGATGCCCCTCCTAACACCACGCGGTAGGTATGAACACAGGTTTGTCACTTCTCGAGTCGAGTCTGGTCCCTTCGCATTCACGAGGTCGAAAGACCGAGAGTTTAAGCTAATTCCTGGCAGGTACTGCTGTGGCTGGCACCACAGTGGGGGGGGGGTTGGGGGTTGCCCCGGCTGACGAATACCCATTGTATAATGAAAATAAAGGTTTATTATTATTATTATTATTATTATTATTATTATTATTATTATTATTATTATTATTATTATTATTATTATTATTATTATTATTATTATTATTATTATTACTGTTGCGCACGAGCTGTTCCCCTTAAAAAAGTTATTTGATAAAATAAAACAGAAAAAATACGTAATGAGAAGCCACAATTTGCACCGGTTTTACGTCATGGACTCCCTTTTCTACCAAGGGCTAGGTCGGTTGCCTTCTTGCGAAGGACTTGTTTTGGCAGGTGTAATCCTTACCCTGAGTGCATGCCCTTGCTAACCTCAGACCGTGACGGGGCGCGAACCCTTGACTTACCGCCTCAAAGTCGCGGACGCTACCGCTTGAACCACGGTGACTATACAATGAGAAGCCACAATATAGAAATAAAAAATAAAAATTATAAATAAATAAAAAAGTAAATAAATAAATAAATTAATTAAGTAAATAAATAAATAAATAAATAAGGAGAGAATTAAGTACATAAACAGATAAATAGGGAAGTATTTTAATAACTACATGCATCGATTGAATAAGCATTGAGCGACCTGTGATCAGAAAGGGTATTTGGTGACCCACAAATTGTCTAATTGCAATTCTTTCAGCGTGCCTCTTTACTAGCAACCGCGTCCAGGGGAATTTCTTCTTCTTCTTCTTCTTCTTCTCCTCCTCCTCCTCCTCTTTTCCCCTCCTGCACTTTCTCCTCCTCTGCTTTTTCTTTTTTTCCTCCTCCTCTTTTTCTCCTTCTTCTTCACCTCCTCCTCCTTTTTTTCCCTCTTCTACACCTCCTAATCCTCTGTTTCCTCTTCTTTTTCTCCTCCTCCCCTCTTTCTCTTTCTTCTTCTTCACCTCCTCCTCATCTGCGTCTTCTTCTTTTTCTCCCCCTCCCCTCTTTCTCCTTCTCCTTCACCTCCTTCTTCTTTTGCTGTGCTATTAGACTATCTCTTCTTCTTCTTCTTCTCCTACTGCATTGCTATTATTGTCTTTTTCTTCTTTCCCTTCTCCTCTTCCCCCCCCTCTTCTTCTATTTCTGTATCACTCTGATAAATCGTCTTTCTTTTAGTTTTTCCTCTTACTCCTCATCGGCACCTCCTCTCATGATTGTGTGGAGTCACTGTTTTTCACTAGCCTCTTTGAGTTTATAATTATGGCTTTGGCTCAAACTTTTAAAACCAGATACCCTTACTGACACTTACCGTCTCCATTCTCCTGGTTTGGAACCGGTACCGAGCTGAGCTAGCATGCTCCCCCAATTCTAGTTCAAGTCTTCTCTTTTTTATGCTCGAAATTGTAGATTTCATATCAACAAATATCATTACTTCTCCACCTGCTTGGCAGCTCCATCCTCAGGATCCTTTTCCTAACATACCCCCCTCATCCCTCCTCAGCATATACCCAAACCATCTCAATCTTGAATTTATATAATTATATATATATTTGTCGTTTGTTTGTTTTCACAGGCATGAAGCAAGTATGGAAATGGTTCTTGACTGCATTGATAGTATCAATATTACTCCAGCCTGGCTTCGAAGCCGCATCCCATCGCGGTGTCACCCGAAATAAACATCTTCGAAAATCCGCCAATAAAAATCCACTAAGGCCCAATGATGATAAACCGGAGATTCGGGAAGCTCCCGGATACTCTTTCAGCGATGCAGGTCCCCTTCGACCTATTGGGGGTCAATCTGACACTGTGGATGAAATTGTGACCTTCCTTGGAAATATCTACACTTCCATCAGAGGTGAAGATGGCGAATATTACCCAGGGGTCGAATTCGTGGATAAATTCTGGGGCGATTTCATAAGACTGATCAACACGTTTGTCCTTCCCATCGTTGAGATTTTCGGTGATCCTTCTACTATTCTTGATTACCTGTGGTATAACCTCCTGAAAAGGGAGAGATTGGCCCATGTGGCAGGCAGACCTGAGGAAGAAGGCCCTTCCTTTGGCGATAACTACACCTTCATCCAGTTCAATCCCTTTCTGAATATTCTTGATTTGCTTTTGCGAATCATTGGTGAGCTTTACAGCTTACGATATGGTGACTTCAAAGGCTTAATGGAGAGAATTCAGGAGCTCATCAAAGACTTTTCACTATATCAAGAAGAGAACATCGAGGGAGAAGAATTGGGCAGTTATCTAGGTCCTAACAAGGAAGGTTTAAGCATAGGAGGTGGAGGGGCAGTCTTTATTCCGCAGAGTCACTACGCCATACACAAGACGGATCCAGTCATCTTTGGCGTTAATGTTCTGCTCTTGATTGTGTGGCAGCTGGTATTCCGTAAGTGTTATCGTATTAATTATTTCCACATATGTCAAGCCTTAATTCCCCAGCTTCAACCTGTCTGTGTCTATTACCATTCGAATGGGGATTAATAATGACACATAAAAGGAGAAACCAATATATTCCTGGAAGCAAGTACCATCTTCAGTATTAGTAAATATGTGCTTTGACTCGGACACCCTCCCTACTCTATGTAATCAGTTACCTCTTTATGTATTAATGTTCAAAGGCCGACATCCATCTTAGCACAATCCTGAAAACAAGAGCTATAGCCTAGGTTCTGGCTGAAGATTTTTACATATGTTATATTCGTGGCATGCCAGTGGAGCAGGGAAGAGAGCTTGCAAGAACCAGGAATAAGTGGAGGAAGATTGTGTATAGATAATGAGGGCCAAAGGGATTTCTCGCACCTGTTACCTCAAAAAGCTGTGATGGACTGGTGTGAGGAAAGTAGCCATGTGATGAAGAGGTGGAGGTAAACCAGCTGCGGCTGTCGGGCCTACCTTGTGGATGAAAAAACTTCAATAGTTCCAACTAATCTAAAGACAAAAACAAAGTCGTCATAAAGTCTTTAATGATGCTAACTACTCTAAACCTAAAACAAAAAACAGTACTCATACAAAACTTTAATGGTGACATTTAAACTAAACACAAAAACAAAGTCGTAATGATAACTCTAATAGTGCCAACTAAACTGAATCATAAAAACAAAGCCGTCATGAAAACTTCAATGGTGCCAACTACACTAAGCCCAAAAAACAAAGTTGTCATAAAACTTTTAATAATGCCAACTAAACACAAAAACATAGTCGTAATAAAAAACTTAAATGGTTTCAACTAATAATAAAAAAAAAAAATCGTAAAAACTTTAATGGTCCCATCTAATTTTAAGCAGATATACAGGGCCAAGTCATAAAAACTTTAATGATTCTTAAAAGAGGAAGAAAAATGACTCAAGTATACTTAATATATTCTATTTTTCGTGGTGTATTCAAGCGATATTCTGTATGTTAACCGTTGATCTATTCATTATTTTAACTTTACATTTTTGGAGCATTATTAACGAACACATTTTTTTTTATGGCTTCATACACCATTTAACGAGATGGAATTGTGTATTTAATATAAATATTAAATACACATTATAAATGCCAAAAGGAAAAATAATTAACTTTTATTATATGAAGTTTTATAAAAATGTGGAGGGTGAAAGAATGCATATAGACCTAAAAGAGACAGTTATAAGTTTATACATACATACATACATGCATACATACATGTTCATAAATACACATGCACAGCTTCCGTGACTTAGTGCTTCAAAGAATAACAGCGGCATCTGTTGTTTCCGAACCCTTGACCACTCAGTAGCTATTGGGAGTACATCAACATAATTCCCAAGCAGTGTGACTTGGGAGGAGCAGGAGGTATCTGATAATCCCATATCCGCCAAGAAGCTAAGAGGAGTGCTTGGGAGTGAAATTAGTTTCAGGAGAATGTGTGCTTTGACTCGGCCTTCCCTTTACAAAGGGAACTGAACCCACTATGCATGTATGTATGTATGCATGTATGTATGTTTCAAATAAGAATAGGAAACGCATGAATTATGTATATCTTTATGTTACATGTATATTGCATATTAATGTCTCTCTCTCTCTCTCTCTCTCTCTCTCTCTCTCTCTGAAGTGGATATGTACTCCCCAACTTTGGCCAACATCCTTGATTGCGGACAACCCGAGTGTGACGACGTAATTCCAGATCCTCCTGCCGAGGAATTGATGCCGCCTCCTCCTCCTCCAGAAGAGGAAACTCCCCCAGAAGAGGAAACTCCTCCAGAAGAGGAAACTACTCCAGAACCACCTTCGGAAGACTTAGAACCTCCGCCTCCTCCAGAAGGCGATGAAGGAGGGGGTGAAGGGGCGAGTAATATTGAAAATAGACAGGATAATCATTACTATTATTATTATGACGATTACTATGAGGACAAATAACAGTCAAAATGATGATCAGGATTATTACGAATATTATTATTATAAAGCGTGAGTGGGTGAGATACATTGAAAAGTATTGAAAAATAAAGAAAAATAATTATACACATTTCAATAATATTCTCATTAGTGGCATTAAGTAGGATAATTGGAATATACATAATGAAGACATAAAAATACACACACACACACACACACACACACACACATCTATCTATCTATCTATCTACACATCTATCTATCTATCTATCTACATCTATCTATATATATACACACATATATATATATATATATATATATATATATATATATATATATATATATATATATATATATATATATATATACTTATAATTTCATTGCATATGAAGGACATGGCATAAAAGTGTTATTTATAAACTCTTACTTACTTTTCAAGTCTATTATTTTTCATTTTAAATGGAGTTTTTGTTGACGATTTGATATATTAATAATGAATAAGTAAAAAGAAATTAATTATCACTTGATAATCATAAAAGTGATAAGTTATCATGATGAACTTTCAATTTACTATTAGGAAAAATATTTTTTACATCTTCATTATTATTTATTCTAATTATTCATTCACTCATTCTGTTATGCAGTTATGTATAGGAAATAATAAAAATTGAAAATAAATGTTCGATATTATTATTTTCATATATATACATACACACAAGCCTAATTCCCCCTTGTAAGGGGGGTGGCCGAGCCAAGAAACGCGCATTCACCACGATCCATATACACACCTCAACCACTCCTCTCAGCTCCTTGGGGATAGAGGGTTGCCACGTCTCCCCCCCTTCCACCCTGCTTGGGTCACCCACATGGTAGGTGAGCAAGGATAACCTACAATGAGGCCCGACAGCCGCAGCTGGTTTACCCCCACCGCTTCATCAAATGGCAACTCCCCTCACACCTGTCCACCACAGTTCACTGAGCTAGCAGGTGAGAGAAATCCCTTTGGGCCGCGTCATATATGCTCTAAAATCTTCCTCCACTCATTCCTATCTCTTGCACGCACTCTTCCCTGTTCCACTGACATTCCACGTTCATTCAGTGTTCTTTTCACGCCATCTATCCATCTCATTCTAGGTCTTTCTCTCGACCTAATTCCAGTCACTTCTGCACTCCACACTCTTCACTAATCGTTCATCACTCATCCTTTCCATGTGTCCAAACCATCTCAACACACACTGATCAAGCCTATCCGACAGCTTCATTCCAACACCCGTTCTCTGCCTGACATCCTCATTTCTTACTCTATCTATTCAAGATACACCAATCATACCTCTCAAACACCTCATCTCCATTACATTGAACTTGTTTTTTTTTTCATCTTCTCTTGCATTTCAAGTCTCTGCTCCATACAATGCTGTCGGCACAATCACACCTTCATATATCCTTCTCTTTGCATTCATTCCCAATTATCTATTTCTCATTGCACTTTTCAACCCACCTAGACATTTACTAGCTTCCTTCACTCTGTAATTTACCTCTACATCCACTCGTCCACTCCTTGATACATGTGACCCCAGATACCTAAAACTCTCAACTTCTTCAAGCAACTCCCCATTCACTCCTTCATTCAATCTGCCAACATTAACACTCCTCGTGCATCTTATGACTTTACTTTTACCAATATTCACCTGCAACTTCCTTCTTTCACACACACTAATAAACTCAATCACCAAATAATTTAATTCATTTTCAGTATCAGCCACCAGTACAGTATCATCCACAAATAGCAACTGACTCAATTTCCACAACCTTCCCTCCTCACCCACTAGCTCCAAGCCTCTGTCTAATACTCTTTCATTTACTTTCCTTACCACTCCATCCATATACACATTAAACAACCATGGCAACATTTCACAACCTTGACGTAACCCGACATTCATCTCAAACCAATCACTCATATCATTCCCAGCTTTCACGCATGCTCTACTATTCATGTAAAAACTCTTCACGGCACTCAACAGCCTTCCACTTATTCCATACAGTCACAACACCCTCCACAACCCCTCTCTATCTGCCTTGTCATATGCTTTCTCTAAATCCATAAAGGCCCAAAAAATGTCCCTACCTTTCTCCAAGAACTTCTCACACACCTGTCTTACCGCAAACACCTGCTCCACACATCCTCTTCCTTTCCTGAACCCACACTGTTCTTCCCCAGTCAATCTCTCAGTACCATTCCTAATTCTCTTGATTAACACTCTTCCATATACCTTACCAACTACACTCAACAAACTAATTCTCCTAAAACTACTACACTCATACTTATCTCCCTTCCCTTTGTAAAGTGGAACTACACATGCACTCCTCCAATCAACTGGGAGCCTCCCTTTCCTGAAACATACATTCAACAACCTAATCATCACCTTTTGACAAACATTCAGGATGACACCCATCTATCCCTGGTGCTTTACCTGCTTTTGTTGCTCTCAATGCTAAATGTACCTCCTCTTTTGTTATTTCTCTATCATTCTCATAGCCTAACACTGGCATTCTCCATTCGTTTTCCACTGCCACAATCTCTGCCTCTCTATCATCTTCCTCATTCAGCAGGTTCTTGAAATATTCAGCCCATCTCTCTCTCACCTGTATTTCATCCACTAGCAATTGCCCATCTGCTCCTTTCACTCTCTCCTCCCTACCACGTTCACCTTTCCTCACTCTTTTCACTTCCTTCCCAAACAGCTTTTTATTCCTTTCAAAATTCTCAGACAAGCATCTGCCCGACATTACATCCGCTTCTCTCTTTGCCTCCCTCACCACGTGCTTCGCTAACCTTCTCTTTGCACAATACCTTTCATACGTCTCTACATTACCTACCTGAAACCAAGCATCATAAGCCCGCTTCTTTTCAGCCACTACTGCACTCATCTGCTCATTCCACCATTCACTATCTTTCCTTTTACTTCCACCAGTTAGTCTCCTTCCACACACTGCCTCGGCACACTTCGTAACCTCCTCCTTGAAACAGCCCCATTCTTCTTCCACTCCCACCTCCACTTTCTCTTTCACTACATTCCACACATTTCTCACACTAGCCTTATACTCACAGTCTTTCTCTTTCTTATACAATTCATTCACTTTTAGCACCTCTCTACTTCTCTCGCTTCTCCTCTTTCTCCACTTTTCTCCCACTCTCACTCTACTTTCCACTAAATAATGGTTGGATATTCCACCACTAGCTCCTCTCAGTACAGTCACATCCAATACTCTTCCAATGACCCTCCTGTTCACCACAACACAATCCATTTATGCTCTGTCAACTACTCTTCCATTATCCACTCTGACCCATGTATACTTGTGCACATCCTTCTTTTTAAATACAGTATTAGAAATCAACATCTCTCTCTCAATACACATTTCTATCATTTTCTCTCCATTCTCATTCCTACCAGGTACTCCATACTTCCCAATTACACCATCCACTGGTTCATTCCCTACTCTAGCATTTAAATCTCCCATCAACACCACATTCACATTCATTCCCAAGTCTTTCAAACACTCGTTCAATTTCATCCATAATTCTTCTCTTTCTACCTCACTTCTTTCACTGCCAGGGCCATATGCACTCACAAATGCCCAAGCCTCGCATCCCAGCCTCATTTTAGCCACTATTATATGAGAAGATACTTCCTTCTATTCTACCACACACTTATTCATCTCTTCACTTAATAACAGAGCCACTCCCTCTCTTCCTCTCCCCCTCTCAACTCCAGACACCCTACCTACCACTCTCCCAAATGTCACCTCACCATTCCCATTTATCTTAGTTTCGCTCAATGCAAGTACATCTATCTTTCTCTCTACAAACATATTCCCTATCACCTCCCTCTTACTTTCATTTACACCACAACCACGCACATTCAGAGACCCAAATATTAGGGTTCTGGCTGGATCTCTCCTGCCAGAATGCCCCCACATCTCTTGACTATTCGTAGGAAGTAAAATACAGAGGAGGGGATTCCCAGTTCCCCCCGCTCCGCCCCATTTGGTCGACTTTTACGACACGCAGGGGAACACGAAGGAAGTATTCTTAACCCCCCTCCCTCAGGGGTTTTTATATTTATAGTTACAATTATTATTATTATTATTATTATTATTATTATTATTATTATTATTATTATTATTATTATTATTATTATTATTATTATTATTATTTTTATTATTATTACTATTATTATTATTATTATTATTATTATTATTATTATTATTATTATTATTATTATTATTATTGTTATTGTTATTATTATTATTATTATTATTATTATTATTATTATTATTATTATTATTATTATAATTATTATTATTATTATTATTATTATTATTATTATTATTATTATTATTATTATTATTATTATTATTATTATTATTATTATTATTATTATTATCTACTACTACTACTACTACTACTTCTACTACTACTACTATTATTATTATTATCATTATTGTTATTATTATTATTATTATTATTATTATTATTATTATTATTATTATTATTATTATTATTATCATTATCATTACGAACTTCTCTCCTAACCTTCTAATATTCGTTTATTTGTTATGTGTATTTGATAATGTGACCTCAGCTCTTGAGAGCATTATTCTTTCCTGTGCAGGGAGTATGGTGCCCTCAGTGCCTGAGAGCATTATGAGTACTTTTGTATATGATTATGGTGACCTCATTTCCTTAGAGCATTATGAGTTTGAGTGTATTTGACATACTTACATCATTTCATTATTAATATGAGTACTTCGGTATGTGACATGGTGACCTCAAATTCTGAGTCTATTATAAGGACTTGTATTAGATATGTGACCTCAGTTTATGATAGTGATATGACTACTTCTGCATGTGATAGGGTGACCTCACATCCTGAGAACAGTATAAGTACTGTATAAGATATGGTGACCTCAGGTCATGAGAATATTACGAGTCCTTCTGTATTGGACATGGTGACCTCAGTTCTTAAGAGTACTGTGAGTCCTTGTGCATGGGCTATGGTGACCTCACTTCCAGAGAATTTTATGATTACTTTTGCATGGGCTAATGGTGACCTCACTTCCTGAGAGTTTTATGAGTACTTGTGCATGGGCTATGGTGATCTCACTTCCACAGAGTTTTATGATTACTTGTGCATGGGCTATGGTGACCTCACTTCCTGAGAGTTTTATGAGTATTCATGGATTATGGTGACCTCACTTCCTGAGAGTTTTATGAGTACTTGTGCATGGGATATGATGACCTCAGTTCTTAAGAGCATTATCTAAGAAGTACTTGGCTCTCTCCCAGCAGTCCTCAAAGGGTATGACCTGTGAGGGATAAAATATGTATTAGTACCTAAAAAGTACTTTTGTAGGTGACCCAAGCAAGGTGGTGGAAGGGGGGAATGGTGGATACCCTTTACCCCAAATGAACTGAGAGGAGTGTTCGAGGCGTGCTTGGCATGTGGTGAAAGTGTGCGATTTGACTCAGCCACCCCGCTTACAAGGGACACTGCGTTCATTGTATATACTTATGTATGTACTTTTGGTTCCATCTCAGTAGAAATTAGGTCTAAACTAATTCCTCTCGCAAAGGGGTGGCCAAGTCAAAGCACACACATTCGAAATAAGCCAAACATACCTTGATCTCCTCTCTTAATTCCATGGGGATAATGGGTTCCAACACTTCCTCGCCATCATCCTGCTGGGGTTATATGCTGGGTAAGTGGGTAAGGATCTTCTGCCTTGAGGACCAACAGCCGCAGCTGGTTTATCCCCACCGCTTCATCACATGGCAACTCTCCCAACAACCACCCGTCCAGGACATAAAGAGAAAAATATTCAAAGAAAAGCTTTAGGATTCCGAAAAAGGGAATGTGGCAGCTCAGTGGTAGAGTGCTCGGGCTGGGAATCCACTAACATAAATTCTATCCTACTGCGGGGCTCAAGGAAGGGGATCCAGCCTTAATTCTCCAGCTCCAACATTTGCCCACCCCAATTAGAATGGGGATGAAGTGTGACACATAAAATGTTGACACATAAAATGTTGATTTTTTTTTTAAGACATGCAAAATCACTCCACAATTAAAGTCACAGCATTTACTTTACATAAACAAATAGACATATTTTACAGTTTACTGATTTTGTATTTACCTTAAAAAAAAAAAACTTTATTTTCATATTTTGGTTCAAGTATTTTGGTTAGGTTAGGTTAAGTTAATATATAAGTTTAAATTCATGATTAAATTAATGATTTTTTTTTTGCACGAGGGATTAATCTAGAAATGAGGGAGAGAATTAACTAGTGGATACTAGGAGGGATTAGCTTTACTAGAAGGATTACTTCCACTTGATTCAGTCATATATTTACCTCGAAGTCGGTAGGATCAGCATGGCAAGTGAGAAAGACATTTATAATCAAGGTTCGAATCCAGAAATCTTCAACTGATGGATAATCAGCAGTGTATAAATTGATGTAGGCACTGCTCATGCTATTCAGGTCCCACTGGTCTTCTCCATCAACCTGCAGCATGAAAGAAAAAGAAAAGAAATATAACCTATATCATTATTATCATTAATGAAATGTGTGTGCTGGGCACTGGCCGGTGGTCAAAATTTCTGAGTGGAATAGGCGCAGGAGTGCCCTTGGTGATATCAGAGTGCCTTCAGTAGAAGTTCCAGTTCTCTCTCATTCAGAGACTTCTGTGGCTCAGCGCACTAAGCTGAGGACACCTGGTCTACAGGTCAAAGTTTCGAATCCCGATAGCATGAGGGAGATTATTTGAAAATTATTATAATTATTATTATTCATTATTATTATTATTATTATTATTATTATTATTATTATTATTATTATTATTATTATTATTATTATTATTATTATTATTATTATTATTATTATTATTATTTTTATTATTATTATTATCACAGTCTACTTTCTCTTCTAGCAGTTCTGGCGAAGAGATATGTAAAAACCACACTGGAGAACTGAATTTGAAAGTTCGTTGTGTATTTTTGCGAAGAGAGAGAGAGAGAGAGAGATTATTTTATTTTATTATTTTATTAATTTATTGCGCCAAGGCGTCAGACATTACATGAGTTCATATAAATAATGCTTCAAATGGATATAAAACTAAGAATTGAACATGGTTTACAGTGAGGTGTACATATTGATAAAACATTGCTGCATACTAACACACAACTCACAGAATGGCAGCACAGAGTACATTATATGCAAAAGTAAAGCTCAGAGAAACGCAGAATGCACAAACAGAATTATATAGCAACATACAGAAAATATATGTATAATTCAATATAATTAATGGCCACCAAAGTGAGGAAAACGAGCAAGAATAACATCAAGGTTGTCATCATTAAGTAAAAATGAGCAGATCTGTATTAAGTTCTGACCTCGTGGTAAAACATCTCTCACTGCGGGGCACTGAAGAAAATAGTGGTCAAGAGTGTTAGCATTAGTTCGGTCGCATAATGTACAGGAGGTGTACTGTGGCATATCTAGAGTCTGGGAGACCTGCCATAAAGGCCGATACCCCATTCTGAGCCGAGCACTAACTACATTGTTTTTCCGCACCATTAACCCGCGTCTGCGATACTTGTAGCGACTGTGAAGGAAGTGATCATGGTGCTGTATGGACACACTGTTGGCCCTCTCCGTGTCCCTGCGCTGGACCGTCATGGCAAACCCAGCTGAGTAGATGATGTTACGTAGGCATCGGAGGGAGGGCTCAGCGTCCACAGCATGCCCATCCAGCATACAGGCCGCCTTGGCAAGACGATCCGCTGTGTCGTTGCCAGTCAGCCCAATGTGGGATGGAGTCCACACAAATGACACAACAAGAGAAGCATCCCGAGCGGCTGCGAGGCGACATAGTATATCTCCCACAGCACGGCCACAGATAGGTCTTGGCGAGGATAGGGCTTGTAGGGCCGATTGGGAGTCACAAATTATTACCCCATTCACTCGTCGTCGAACAAGGAGAGTCACGGCATCCAAGATGGCATTCAGTTCACAGTAGGTGGAGCTCGACGAGGTGGGTAGTCTACGGCCAGAGAGAGAGAGAGAGAGAGAGAGAGAGAGAGAGAGAGAGAGAGAGAGAGAGAGAGAGAGAGAGAGAGAGAGAGAGAGAGAGAGAGAGAGAGAGAGAGAGAGAGAGAGAGAGAGAGAGAGAGACTAAAAATACCATACAATTAATTATTACTCAAATTAAATTAATACTCACATCTATGATAAAACCAAGCTTTTTAAAGTAACATTTGATGAGGTCTTTTCCTTCTATGGTTTTATCTACATATTTCTGACAGGTGGAAGCCGAAGCCAATGTGTCCGAATCTGTGGGTCAGAAAATACGTTTCAAAAAATAAATGTTATCTAACCCTTGTACAAAGTACTGTTTGGTCTTGATGGAAGACCCTGTAGCTCTTCTTTCAAATTCTCCAATCAGGGATCGCCAGAGTGGATAAACTGTCCCCTCATCGCCTAATCCCCTTCGTCTTTCTCCGCCATACTACAAACACTCACGTCCTCCTTCACCACATCCATAAACCTCCTCTTTGATCTACCTCTCCCCTTCTGTATGACAGCTCCATCTTCAGCATCCTTTTCCACAAATATAACTCATCCCACCTCAGCAAATGCTCAAACCATCTCAGTCTCATCTGAGACCCTATATAACCTTTTAATAAATGTAAATACTATTCCTAATGAGGTACAATTTATATTATATATCACAGTAGATCCATCCTCAGTAAGCACACGAAAGAGTTTTTCCTCTGGCTCTACGAGAATGGTGCAAGTGTGAACCGAAAGCTAAGAACATACATTTTTAAATCTAATATGGCTATAGACAAGTATGGAGTTTAATACTTTGGCACTATAAGAGTGTCTCTAGTGTGAAAAGGCAGCTGAGAGTGTACCTCTGAATACGAAAAATACGCTATATTAGAAAGAATCCTTTGCTGTGTCTCTGTGAAATGGTGCTTGTCCAATCCGAAAGTTACTGATATGCCACTTTGAATCTAAAAAATATATACTACACATGTGTGACGCAGACAGGGACTCGAACAGAGACTGTGCTAAGTTAGCTGGGTGCAGATATAAACAAAATAATTTGGGCTTTATTTTTCAAAATAAGAGATAATGGAAATTGAGTGAGGAGGGGGACCATGGGTAAATTGAATAAGGTGGGAAACAGAGTGAAAAAGGTTGAGAACCACTGGTCTACTAGATAGTTGAGTTCTGTCAAAGCGAGGAGCTTAGTACCTCTGCCTACTATAGTCATTCTCTCTCTTTTATTCTATGCTTACTTGTTTCCCTCTCCTGAAGTGTAAGAGAAAAATATCCCTCCATGTTCCCCTGCGTGTCGTAAACCTCGACTATACGGGGAGGAGAGAGGAGACTGGGAATCCACCCCTTTTCATGTTCTCCTACGAGGAGCAAAGGTTTTGTTTTAACATGGTGCACCCCCTTTATAAGGTAGAGTATTGCCCTTGATATATAGATAGATAGATAGATAGATGAATAGAGAGATAGATAGCCAGACAGATAGATAGATAGCCAAACAGATAGATAGATAGACAAACAGACAGACAGATAGATAGATAGACAGCCAGATAGATAGATAGATAGATAGACAGACAGACAGCCAGATAGATAGATAAAAAGATTAGATAAATAGATAGATAGATACAGACAGACAGATAGACAACGAAATATAGATAGACAGACAGATAAGTATGAAAAAATTTATAAAATCAGTTAATTACGGAGTCTTTTTCTCACCTGGAGAGAACTCGTGAGCTGCACCGATATCTGTCAGGCAATCCGTCACACGCTTGGCTACTGTATAGTCAAAATCACCCAGGAAGTCCCGGCATTGACACAAATTTCCGTCATCTGGAAAAATACGGAAAAAGACAGTATTGAAGAAAAAAAATCGTAAATATATTTATCGATTATTATTATTATTATTATTATTATTATTATTATTATTATTATTATTATTATTATTATTATTATTATTATTATTGTTATTATTATTATTATTATTATTATTATTATTATTATTATTATTCAGAGAAAATATTTAAAAAAGGCCGTAGGTATATTTAGCATAGAGTTATTTACGGTGATTATTATTATTATTATTATTATTATTATTATTATTATTATTATTATTATTATTATTATTATTATTATTATTATTATTATTATTATATAAGAGACTATTGAAACGAAAAACCGCAAATAATTTTAGCATAATTTTTCTGTTGTTTTTATTATTATTATTATTATTATTATTATTATTATTATTATTATTATTATTATTATTATTATTATTATTATTATTATTATTATAAGTGGTAATGAAAATAAAACATTGATGGCAATACATACCGCATAATGTTTCCTTTCCATCATTATTCGATGATACATGACTGTAAGTGAGTAACGCTGTTGACATCATCACCAAAATCTGGTGTACCTTAGTCCACATATTAAAAAAATATATATAACAAATAACAATAAATGTACTTGTTTTTGTTTCTTACAAAGACAAAAATATCCGCTTACACAAACGTTTGACAAAAACACCGAAGATAACAATGAAAGCACTTTTTCTTTTCAAAATAAGTTTTCCCATAAATTATTTTCACAACCTGTGGAATACCAGTTAAATTTATTCTACTTTTCCAGAAATCGAAAAAAAAAATATTTCAGAAACGCTAAAATGGTATACTTTCAGATTCTCCAGAAACACACTGCACAGCGCAGATATAATCTCAGAAGCTTGAAGAATCCTTTTTTTTTTATATATGATACTTTGCTTATAATAACAGCAAACTAGCTGAAAGATATTGATAAGTAACTGATTTCGAAGCTGGATGATACCTAAATATAAAGGACTTGCCAAAAGTAAGCATTTCTAAGCAACACTAGGCACTGAATATACGATGGAAAATGTCTTGGACAATATCTGCAGACACACAGGCAGGAGAAATAACTACCTTGCTCCAGCACCAAGTGTTCTGTGTTCTGTTATGTTCCTCCTCTCCCTTCTCCTTCAGAACCCAATCCTTGTTCTTCCATAACGTCCTCTAACTCCCCCACCTCTTCCTCCCTCTCCTAGCTTCCAGGAATTTTACCAGAGGTGGTGTTTATCATGAGCAAGATTTCTCCAGGCCAGTGACAACATCCGGAAGGGTGCCATCTGAAGCGGAAGCTTTAGTAATGCAACCATGAACAATTACCATTTTAGAAAATATATAGAGAAAAGCGGAACAAATATGCATATGTTTTTTTTTTATTTGTCCAGCGACTATTTGTTCACTTGCATGAAGTCATTCTTTAGTATGGCCTTAACTAGTGACTTTGAACTAGAGTTTCTTTCTAGTTTTTTTGCCTAGATTAGGAATGTGTGATCGCTAAAATCTTGCATTTAGATCAATCATAAAATAATAATATAGATATAAAAAAGATATCTTTGACAAGAAAGAAAAGATACTGAATAAGTGATACTGATAAAACATATTTATTAGGTATAAAATCTCTCATTTACAAAGAGCCAACATTTTCAAAGACATAATTCCCCAGCTCTAAACTATCTGTGTCCACCCCCATTCGAGTGGGGATTTATCGCGACACATAAAGCGACACACATTCTGTTTTGGTTATCCATGATATAACTTGTAAAATGAAATATTATTATTGTTATTATTATTATTATTATTATTATTATTATTATTATTATTATTATTATTATTATTATTATTATTATTATTATTATTATTATTATTATTACTACTACTACTACTACTACTATTATAATTATTATTATTATTATTATCATTATTATTATTATTATTATTATTATTATTATTATTATTATTATTATTATTATTATTATCAGAAGTGTACTCACAATTCTTCTTCTTCTTCTTCTTCTTCTTCTTCTTCTTCTTTTATTATTATTATTATTATTAATAATAATATTATTATTATTATTATTATTATTATTATTATTATTATTATTATTATTATTATTATTATCATTATTATTATTATTATTATTATTATTATTATTATTATTATTATTATTATTATTATTATTATTATCAGAAGTGTACTCACAATTCTTCTTCTTCTTCTTCTTCTTTTATTATTATTATTATTAATATTATTATTATTATTATTATTATTATTATTATTATTATTATTATTATTATTATTATTATTATTATTATTATTATTATTATTATTATTATTATATCAATAATATCAATACACTCTAATTATATCGCCTTTACATTTTCAATTACTACCACAAATTTCTTCATAACTTCTGACACTAAATTCTCTTCTACCCAAAAATACCCAATTTTCCATTTCAGAATTCCAATTCTTCAAGCTCTTGGTAGAGAAAAACAAAACCAGAAACAAATAAAAAAACTCACGTTTTGTTTTCACGGAAAATGTGACGCAACCTTCACGCTCAAACGAAAACACGTGACTGCTCAGCAAGGCGTGACAGCAGGTATTTGATTGGCTGAGCAAAGACAGCCAGCAAATCATATTTTCCATACGTGTAACATTAAAATTGAATAAATATAAATGATATATTCGGTGCTAAACCAGATTCACATTCACAGAGGGAAGTATATTAGAACATACTGGGGCTTTCCAGTCCCTTCTTTCCGCTCCATTTAGTCGATTTTTATGACACGCAGGGGAATACGGAGGAGGTGTTCTTGTCTCCCTCAGGGGGAGGAGAGCTACAATTATTTAGTTCTTTCCCTTATTAGGAAGAGCTATGGCATGTATTCATACATCGCTAAACTGGCTTGGACACGGGGAGCCATGAACATCAATATTTTCTCATAAATTTGTTTTGGTAAGTATTATCGAGAAATCAGAAAACTGGCTATGAAACGGGAAATTACGGACGTATAACACATCAATCCTTAATTCTCCAGCTCCAACCTGTCTGTGTGTACTCCCATTAGAATGGGTGATTAATACTGACACAAGAAAAGGAAAACAATATTTACAGTTCCCCGTCTCCTAGTCGCACACACAGACAAGTCGCATATCCACAAACAGACTCAAGTCGAGAAATGACAAAGCCCTATTCGAACCCACGG
Organism: Halocaridina rubra; assembly: GCA_037179515.1. Taxonomy (NCBI): domain Eukaryota; kingdom Metazoa; phylum Arthropoda; class Malacostraca; order Decapoda; family Atyidae; genus Halocaridina; species Halocaridina rubra. The sequence continues at coordinate 80,813 of JAXCGZ010009524.1, forward strand.
CTTTGTCACAGCTTCATGAAATGGTAAAAAAAAAAACCACTTGCAATTCCCCGTTTTCTGGTCATGCAAAAACAAATTATATATCCATTTAAAAAAATGTCACGTGGGAGCGAACAATTCCTAACGTGATAAAGATGGAATTAAATTCATTACTTGCGTGCACAAGAAAGGAATTAAAAAAATAAATAAATAAAGAAGTAATAAGAAAATAAAGACGTTGTAGAGAAGTAAATACGCAAATGAATAAATAAGTGAATAATAAGAAAGTATAAACATACCACAATTAAGCCTGATGGTTGGAACAAAAAAGGTCATACTGATTTATATTCTAATTTATATTTTATATATCTAATTATTAAGTTATTTATTTATTCGTATTTGTCTCTATGAATAATAAAAAAAATAACATCCATACAATCTATAGATGGTGTTTACATTAAGCTTAAATTAGCCCAACTACTGGGGGAGCAAGCTAGCTCGACTCATTGCCGGTACCAAGCCCAGACTAATAGTGAGGGTTAGTGTCAAATTTGGCATAGGGGCGTAATACTCAGAGCCATATCCATCCAGCAGACTCCAAGGGGCTAGTGAAAAACAACGATCATATACGACTATGAGAGACGCTGCAGACATAGAAAAGAGAGTTTTCGAAAGGTTAATCTCTGTTATATTATAAAACAAAATAATAATAATGATTAATTTTGATAATATATCAAAATAAGATAATCAGTGTAGGTATAGTGTGAGGAGACACACACACACACACACACACACACACACACACACACACACACACAATTGAATATGCAGCCTCCTTTTGGAATTCGCACTTGAAAAAGCTCGTAGTTTAAGCTGGAAAAAGTTCAAATACATGCCACGAAACTTGTGCCAGAAGTACGCAATCTCAGTTATGGTGAGAGGCTGAGGGAATCAGACTTACCATCACTCGAAGCTAGAAGACTTAGAGGGGATATGGTGATGGGTTTTAAATTCCTTCATGGTTATGACAGAGTGGACAGGGATCGATATTTTGATATGGCTGGCACTAGAACTAGAGGTCATAGTTTGAAGCTTCGTCAGAAAAGCTTCTTTGGAGGATGTAAGGAAGTACTTTTTCAGTGTAAGAGTAGTTGATATTTGGAATTCGCTAAGCAAGGAGGTAGTTAATGCTAACTCAATCCATTGTTTTAAGGACACGTATGATAAGTACCACTAAGTACAAAACTGAACCGACCAGGAGACGGGAAGTTACGAGCTTTGGGTTCTTTCCCGTTAGCACAATTAGATAATTACACACACACACACACACACACACACACACACACACACACACACACACACACATATATATATATATATATATAATATATATATATATATATATATATATATATATAAGGAACAGTATTCTCATCATAATAATAGTAGCAACTATAAAAGAAATAATAATACCACCAAAACGTACGTTAAATTGGCGTACATACCTATTACTGTACTTAGCAAACCAAAATAATAAATACAAATCATAGGGATCATATTCATATCTGGTATGGTGATTTAGTAATTGAAGATAAAGTTAGTATATATATATATATATATATATATATATATATATATATATATATATATATATATATATATATATATATATATTATATATATATATATATATATATATATATATATATATATATATATATATATATATATATGTATATATGAAGGTTTATGTATACGTACATGTGTTTATGCATGTAAGTATGGATCAATGAATATATACGTGCATATATGGATTCATGATTGTAAATTTTGTATGTATGTATGTATGTATGTATGTACGTATGTATGTATGTATGTATGTATGTATGTATGTATGTATGTATGTATGTATGTATGTATGTATGTATGTATGTATGTATGTATGTATGTATGTATGTATGTATGTATGTATGTATGTATGTATGTTTACACGCATGAATATATGCACAGCAACGCAGACCAGTATAGTTTATATTATACTGAAAAGACATTCAAGATAAAGGTTGATATATGTTTCCTTTCAAATAATCATTACAGGAAGTAATTAAGATTTTTTTTATATATAAAATATGACAATGCAGAGAGAGAGAGAGAGAGAGAGAGAGAGAGAGAGAGAGAGAGAGAGAGAGAGAGAGAGAGAGAGAGAGAGAGAGAGAGAGAGAGAGAGAGAGAGAGAGAGAGAGAGAGAGAGAATTAACTTTTCAAATAGCAATCACGCAATGCTATACCGATTAATGACTAATATTCTTGGATTAACTTGATCGAAGCCTGACTCACGGGCGTTGGGTCTCCAGTTTGAGTCTGCAGAGGAGAGGCTAATGGCATCCCTTCTGTTGCAATAACACCTTAAAACTCAGCAGGTTCAGTGGATGTACCATTTGCTCCCAAAATAAAAGGAACTTTGTAGTTTCCTTTTTGCCAGAATTGCTATTAAGGGATTAGATGAATGGGGTAATGGTTTTAATACATACATACATGTATACATACACACATACATACAAACATACAAATATTGAAAGCATACATTAATGTTAGTGATGAACATACACGATACATACATACATATATATGTATGTATGTATGTATGTATGTATGTATGTATGTATGTATGTATGTATGTATGTATGTATGTATGTTAAATGTATCAACAAATACAGACTCATGTGGCCCAGAATGTCAAAACTATGTGCGGTTCGTAGCGCGCTTCTTGGTCAGGACCACCAATAGGGAGGAAAAGAAAGAGTAACAATAATGTCCATGGAATAGTTACCTCTGTCAACTCAACAGACTCACTGAGTACACTACACACATCCAAGAGATGCATGGGTCGACAACCCAATGCTGGGTTTGTAAATAATTTCTTTGGCAGAATCTCTTTGGAGATAGGAAAAGGAGAGGATTATAATGACCCATCTACAGGTAGTTCCCGTTAATTTTTAGAACTGGCAGCTTCAATCTCACCGCGGGGCGTAATGAAGGACATCCAACCTTAAGTCCTAAAACCCTAACATATCTGTCCATCCCCATTTGAATGGTGACAAACTGTGACACATGGGGGCATAAGTGGCTCAGTGGTAGAGTGCGTGAATAACGCGGGTTCGGTCTCAAAGCGGGGCGTTATGAAGGGCATCCAACCTTAATCCCCAACTTATCTGAGTCCATCCCCATTCGAATGGGAACCGTGACTAACATTGCATCATGGGTAAATGGTTAGATGTGGAAAGGCGAGGGTAAAGCAATTCCACCTTGAGGTATGCTTCGTCAGCACTATCATATGGTTTTACGTCACGGACTCCCTATTCTATCAAGGGCTAGGACGGTTGCCTTTTTGCAAAGGACTTGTTTTGGCAGATGTAATCGCTACCCTGAGTGCATGCCTTTGCTAACCTCAGACCGTGACGGGGCGCGAACCCTCAACCTGACGCCTTAGAGTCGGAGACGCTACCGCTTGAGCCACGGTGACTACCGTCAGCACTATCAAATGTTCCGGTTTTACGTCACGGACTCCCTTTTCTACCAAGGGCTAGGACGGTTGCCTTCTTGCAAAGGACTTGTTTTGGCAGATGTAATCGCTACCCTGAGTACATGCCTTTGCTAACCTCAGACCGTGACGGGGCGCGAACCCTCAACCTGACGCCTCAGAGTCGCGGACGCTACCGCTTGAGCCACGGTGACTACCGTCAGCACTATCAAATGTTCCGGTTTTACGTCACGGACTCCCTTTTCTACCAAGGGCTAGACGGTTGCCCTCTTGCGAAGGACTTGTTTTGGCAGATGTAAGCCTTACCTAGAGTGCATGCCCTTGCTAACCTCAGACCGTCACGGGGCGCGAACCCTCGACCTGACGCCTCAGAGTCGCGGACGCTACCGCTTGATCCACGGTGACTACCGTCAGCATTATCAAATGCATAGGGTAAATATGGAGCAATGTGTATTCTCCTGTAACCAGGTTTGGATCCCGGAGCGTGAGAACCAAATTCTCCAATTCACCGAAATGACCAATATGTGAGTGTATTTCTTTCAAGTAACATTTACTTAATGCTTTTATACATACATCTATACTTGGCACAGTAATTAAGAGGGTAAATGGTACAGACATTACACATAAATTTCAGGCACAGTATTTACGAGGTTAAATGGTGCCGGCCCTAATTGACATATGATCGATAATAAGTACTTAAGCACAACATTAAAAATATTCCTTTTTTTTTTTTTATTCTCTCGACATTACTTAACGATGTAAGGGTAGGAGTGGGAGTGATAATAGAGGGAGTCGTAGCAACTACAGCAATAATAATAATAATAATAATAATAATAATAATAATAATAATAATAATAATAATAATATATAGCTATCATTACACATATAAACACACACACACACACACACACACATACGCACACACACATATATATAATGCCCTCTCTGTTCATCATACAACTCTTATATAAGTAATTCTTGCGTGTCCCATTTCAAAATCCAAGTAAGCAAGCCACAGTACGAATTAAATATTAGTAACACATTTTATACCTTAGAAATGGATATGGGTCATTTTATACACACACACGTACATGCATACGTATATATTCATATATGCATATATACACATACATGCAACAATACGCATACTTACAGATTAACTTTATTATATGGGTTAATGAACTGAAAATAAAAAAGATAAATATATATATATATATATATATATATATATATATATATATATATATATATATATATATATATATATATATATATATATATATATATATATATATATATATATATATATATATATATATATATATATATATATATATATATATATATATATATATATATATATATATACATATATATATATATATATATATATATATATATATATATATATATATATATATATATATATATATATATATATATATATATATATATATGTATATATATACATATACACATATATATATATATATATATATATATATATATATATATATATATATATATATATATATATATATATATATATATATATATATATATTTATATTTATATATTTATATATATATACATATATATATATATATATATATATATATATATATATATATATATATACACACACACACACACACACCACACACACCTAGTGAAAAATACCACCCTCGTATTCCTTTATCGTAGCAGGCAACAAAGAGGGATAAGAGAACGCGACGAGAAGGCTAACAATTCCCCCCTTCCAAAAAGTTATGCTTCACCCCAAAAACATCGATCTGAAAAGCTGGGGCAGGGTGAGGTATGATGTTAACTCACAACTAAAGTCCTTTCTGCCATTACAGTTGTGGATACTTCGCTCGAGACGTAAAAACAAACCTAACTGCCCTTCAAACAAATCGATAATTATTCATTAATGAGCTTCTATAGCTTTGACATAAGATCTAAATTGGGAATAATATTGAGTTGTACGTGGGGTGGTTTACCACACGCAACTGAAATATATATAATTGGTTTGGTAAAGGCAAAAGCCAGTCGAGTTGAAGACTTCAACCGAGGAGGTCATTCAAGGTCTTTTTCCATCTCTTTCAACCACTATTGTCACGAAGCTAAGAAGAGTAATTTTTAATAGATATATTCATAAAGGTAGCATGACTTAGTCGTATTTTTTTTTATCATTGCTTAGGATATGTGAATTATTAATACATTTTCATAAAGTTGTAAAAAATTTTCATTTTCGTTTGTTATTGATAAAAAAAAAAAAGTGACTATTGATATATTCTCAAGGAAGAATTTAAAAATATCAGTCTTTTTTTATTTGTTTAAAATGGATGAATATTAAGAATATTTAATGAAAATAATATTAAGCTTCTGTCGTTGTTTTTTTTCTTTCATTTTGGAGGTAATATTTTAAAATACTAAGACTCAAAAATGTCTTATTACTTTGATAAAATTCTTGTTTTGGTTTAGTTTTTTTTTTTTCTTAACTTATAGCGAAAAAGTATTACTATTTTCCTGGCATAATATTTTGGTGCCAGGAAATACGTGACATATATTTCATTTCATTTTCAGGGTGATGTTTTCATTGGTGAAAGGGTGATATTTTCATTGTCGAAAAGATGATAGTTTCATTGTTCAAAGGGTGATATATTCATTGTCGACAAGGTGATGTTTTCACTGTTGAAAGGGTAATATTTTCATTGTTGAAAGGATGATGTTTTCATTAGTGAGAGGGTGATATTTTCATTGTCGAAAGGCTGATAACTTCACTGTTGAAAGGGTAATATATTCATTGTTGAAAGGATGATGTTTTCATTGGTGAAGGGGTGATATTTTCACTGTTGAAAGGATGATGTTTTCATTGGTGATAGAGTAATATTTTCATTGCCGAAAAGATGATAACTTCATTGTTCAAAGGGAGATATATTCATTGTTGACAGGGTGATGTTTTCATTGTTCAAAGGGCGATATATTCATTGTCGACAGGATGATGTTTTCATTCGTGATAGGGTGGTATTTTCATTGTTGCAAGGATGATGTTTTCATTGGTAAAAGGGTGATATTTTCATTGTTGAAAGGATGATAATTTCATTGGTGATAGGGTGGTATTTTCATTGCTGCTAGGATGATGTTTTCATTGGTGAAATGGTGATA
>JAXCGZ010009524.1:97500-100000 GCA_037179515.1 Halocaridina rubra
AATAACCCCATATATATAGTTAGGTTAAGCTAGGTTTGGTTTGGTTTGGTTTAGTTAGGTCAGGTCAGGTCAGGTGTTACTCTTCTTTACAACTCCGCTAATTTGATCCACATCTACAGGAGCTTACTATGCTGTGGTTGTCCAATTGGACACCACGTATGGTGTCCCATTGGCCCATGTTGTTCCAGTGGTCCATCTTCTGTTCCACCCTCTGCTTAATCACAATGAGTGTTGGCACATGTGGTGTAGATGATTTTATACCGCCTGCACCTCCAGACTGCAGTGGTAAGTAGTGGGCTGCTTTGGGAGTAAATATACACTGCTGTTTTCTTTACTTTATTCCTTACAAAAGTGAGACACCCTCTTTGCTGGCTATGTTCCCCTGGTGAGTTGTTTGAGTAGAAGAGAGATGGCATAATAATGAAATAAAATCTGTAAAATTGGTCAATCTTCATCTTCTCTTGCTTGAAGTAGTGTTAAAATAAAGGTTTAGATAGAGATGATTACTAGGAAGTTGTGATACTGGTCATGTCATATTTCTAATAGGCTGACTGTAAACGACAGTATCTGAGAGACTGTTCAGTTACTCCTGATTATGATCTAATTTTCATAATTATCACAACCGATTTTGAGATTAGTATACTAACAGATATGTTATTATACTACTTGGCCTACTATAAAAAAATATAAGAAGAGTACATAAGCGTGAGTGAGTGGGAAGGTGGTGGTGTGGTGAGGTTGCAAGGTGTAAAGGTGTCACAGGTGATGAGTTTAATTCATTACTTTACAATTCTTCAGATGCTTAGGGACTGTCTAAGAATCATAATATATCAGAAATTGACTGCTTAAATGTTCAAGCATGTCACAAAACATATTCCGAGATAAAATGCTAATAAAATTGCTATTTTACCATCTGCCCTGCTATAAAAAATACATGACTATTTTTTATTTAAATACTGTATAATTCTTCAGCAGTTTAGCGAATGTTCAACTCAAAACACATCATAAATTGATCATGTGTCAATTTTCAAAAATTTCATCAAAAATTCTGATATATGTATACCATCACTATGGCTATATTAATGCTATAGGCCTGCTAGAAAACAATATAGGAATGGTTCTTAATATATGAATTTGCAATTCTTTGACAGAGACTTTCCCAGTAGAAACATACAATAGTGACAACACAATGGTTACCTTGGCATGGTGTCGCCTGTCAGAACGCCAGTGTCTGGAGTTCTGTCGAAGCAAGCAATATAGTTTCTACAATTATGAAAATAACTGTACCTGCTTGTCAAATCAAAACTCATTCGGGAACGTCCAAAAGTATGTAGATAACTAATACTGTATTTGATATTGTTGCTTTTATGAATGTTAATTACTAATTAAAAAGTTAATAGTTGCTATCGGGGTTACCGGTTTTACGTCATGGACTCCCTTTTCTACTAAGGGCTAGGACGGTTGCCTTCTTGCGAAGGACTTGTTTTGGCAGATGTAATCGTTACCCTGAGTGAATGCCCTTGCTAACCTCAGACCGTGACGAGGCGCGAACCCTCGACCTGACGCCTCAGAGTCGCGGACGCTACCGCTTGAGCCACGGTGACTACAAGCTACTGCTTTCATTATGTTAACCAAAGAAACTTCTCTGAAGTCAATCGTGAGCGTAACGTCAGTTGGTCTGTTTATTTCTTTGTTTCTTGGCAGCGTGAGTGATGTGCCACCGGCAAGTTCTTGCCATGAACTTTATAAAGATTATAATGTATTTCTCTATGGTGAATACATTGTCCAAGAGCACAGCGAGTATCCTACAGTCACGGTTGTGTGCGATATTGAAGGTAAGGAAAAGAAAACGGCTTCTTTTCTTCTTCTTCTTCTTCTTCTTCTTCTTCTTCTTCTTCTTCTTCTTCTTCTTCTTCATCTTCTTCTTCTTCTTCTTCTTCTTCTTCTTATTATTATTATTATTATTATTATTATTATTATTATTATTATTATTATTATTATTATTATTATTATTATTATTATTATCATTATTATTATTATTATTATTATTATTATTATTATTATTATTATCAAAGTTATTATAATTATTAATATAATTATCTCTATTTCTCTATCTATCTATCCATCTATCTATCTATCTATCTATCTATCTATATATATATATATATATATATATATATATATATATATATATATATATATATATATATATATATATATATATATATATATATATATATATATATATATATATACAAGTATGAGTATCTTTCCCATTTGAAACAGGACGAGACTTTTGCAATGGCAGTCTACTCCACGGATCCCAGAACTTAGTATCCGATATGTACGACAATACACAGAGTCTAAACCTTGTGGAATCTCTGAATAAACTTTCACCGTATGGCGAAACCAACCACCCGTTGCTGGAAATATTCTCCGGTGTTCTGAAGGTGAGTTTTTGTAGTATTTTAGATTGATACGAGGTGATCTGAGTGTTCTC
>JAXCGZ010009524.1:105000-127500 GCA_037179515.1 Halocaridina rubra
CCCTTCTCATCCCTTCTATCCTATGTTCTGTGAAAATAGTATCAAGGTAAAATTCACCAGTCCCTTGCATCCCTATTCCTCTTGGTTGGCTCATATAACACGAAAGGCGTACGAGCAGAAGGACACATACAAAAAAGTAACAATATTTTTTCCAAGAAAAATCCTAGAGTATACTAACATCATATTCTTTATCTTTTCTTACATATTCCCAAATGATCAGTCAATTCTAAATGAAGTGAACAAGCAGGATTCTTGTTCAACGGTGCCTCAAATTTCATGGACGACGGAATATGACGTAGCCAACGACACTGCCAAAGCGTGTTTTGATGTGAGTAAATGGTTGTTACAGCACTTAACATATTTCTATATAGCAGTTTTGATGCCAATATATGGCTGTTCCAGCATTTAATAAATTATTATATAGCATTTTTTATGTCAGCATATTGCTGTTACAGCACTTAACAAATTGATATATAGCAGTTTCTATGTGAGTTATGGCTGTTACCGCAATTAACAAATTGGTACATAGCAGTTTGATGTGAGTAAATGGCTGTGTTAGCTCTTAAAAAATTGGTATACAGCAGTTTCAATGTGAGTACAGTATATGGCTATTGCAGCACTTAAAAAATTGGTTCACAGCAGTTTCAATGTGAGTACTAGGTTGTTACAGCACTTAATGCTTTGGTAAGTAGCAGTTTCAATGTGAGTGAATTGCTGTTGCAGCACTCAACAAATTGGTACACAGCACTTTCAATGCGAGTACATATATGGTTATTACAGTAGCCTACTTAACAAACTGGTAATTAGCAGTTTCAATGTGAGTAAATGGCTATTACAGCAATTAACATATTAGTATTCAACAGTTTCGATGTGAGTAAATGGCAGTTACAGCACTTAAAAAATTAGTACACAGCAGTTTTAATGTGAGCATCTGGCTGTTACATAGCTTAAGAATTGGTACATAGTAGTTTTGATGTGTGTAATTGGCAGTTACAGTGACCAAAATCTTTTGCAAGACGGCACCGTCCTAGCCCTTGATAGGAAAAGAGAGTCCATTACGTAAAACTGATAACTAGAGAAATTCTTGCTTCAATGAAACAATGACATAACATAAATATTAAATTTGTTTAAATACAGTGTGATGAACTGGAATCTTCAGGAATCTTTTTACACTTTAGTAACAATTACTTTCCAAATGAACAAGGTATGAGGTTCTGATGTTTATCTCTATACCAATAACTGCATCAAGCTAGGTAGGACAGATGATGTTATGATAGGTGAGAAATAAAAGGAAAAGTTTTTACTTGTTTAGAGAATAAGAATGTTAAAAATCTTTAACTGATTGGTGTGGTACTCTACATTAATCCAAAATTAAAAAAGTAATGAACTCTTAAACTATTTAATTCCATAACTACCTTCACATTACTAACCCTAATTAAAATTCCAATTTTAATTTACACTTGGACAGGTAAGTGTAGCAACAGGTAATTCATCAAACTCCACACTAGACTGCATTAATTGGACAGCGCCACCTGCCCTACCAGGTTTCCTTTACCGAGGCGACACTTACGCTTGCGCATCGTTCAGTACTTTTCTCGGACAACGTTTCAACGGGACGTTTGATGATGTAAGTAACGTTTCTGCTCTCTGCATATTGGGTAAGGGGTGGCCGTGTATTAAAAGTTGACTAAATAGAGTGCAGTGAGGGGAATGGGAGTTCCTCTCCTTTGGATTTTCCTCCCACAGAGTCAGGTCTTATACACTGACTCAATCACCCCCACTCAATAAGGGGATTATGGCTTTCGTATATAGATAAATAGAGGATTTTGGTTGCATAATTTAATACCCATATGAAAAATGAATTTGGAAAGCAATCACAATGTATTTCAACTTGATCTATGGTGGTGACAATAAAAGCTTCCAGTGGTTTGTATGCTTCAATATTATTAGGCTCTTTTGGATAAAACACCATGGCACAGCTTACATGAATTAATTTTACATAAAATTACAGTTTAAATAGACACGAAGAATTTATAGTAATATTAACAGAGATGCATTCTGGTTAAATAAAGTTAAGAATTGTTAACATTATAGGCAATGCCAGGATGGGGAATGCATGTGTTTTGTTGTTGTTCCCTAAGTTGTCTGGCCAAACAGCCTTGAGTCCGTAAGGAAGGCCACTGTCAATTCTGGTCTTTCCCACACAGCTCTCCAGGAGGGTATACTGCCTTGCTGGTGTACGTGGCTCTAAGCAGTACAGTATTCCATAAGGCGCTTGACTGTAAGAGGTGATGTGCTATATTTTGGCCAGCTGGAGTCTGTCTGTATGGGGAAGGGAGAATTTAAGAGGATGGACGTAGGGAGCCTGTGCAGTGTCATTAGGCCTGGCAGGACCAGATTGCAGTACTAATCCAAAAAGGAGCACTAATTGGTTCTAATGAATTTCTCTGTGCATTACAGCAAGGGCCTTCAGTTATTCGGAAAGCAGTAGGCCTAACTAGTTTTGGAGCTTGCCAGTGCCCTCATACAGCTCCTTCTTCAGCAGAAAATATACAGTATTTCACCTGTATGCCTGATTTTACATATTACCTGGAAGACTTCGTCTTGTGCGTAAGTAAGTACGCAGACATGGACACAGATAGTCTTCAGTATTTGATGGTTCCATGTTCTTAGAATTGTTTATTTGCACAAAATAACGAGTGACTGTCTAAGTGCTTTATATATATATATATATATATATATATATATATATATATATATATATATATATATATATATATATATATATATATATATATATATATATATATATATATATATATATATATATATATATATATATATATATATATATATATATATATATATATATATATATATATATATATATATATATATATATATATATATATATATATATATATATATATATATATATATATATATATATATATATATATATATATATAGTACATTAATACATAACCATACTTCATTATTTTCTTATAAAAGTCACAAATCAAAAATATTCTTTAGATAATATAAATCCTATAAGCAACTCCAAATATCTCTTATTATCGCTAACACTATAATGCTGTTAGATAGTTTAACATTTGAAATGTCATTTTAAATAAATATACTGTATGTATATATATTATCTAATACTGTACTGTACAAAAGTACAGTACATGCTAAACACAATACAGTATATGTAAATTTTTTAAGCTTTAAAATGATTTTATAACTTTTTATTTTTACCTAAGTTTTTGTGTTGTTTTTATTGTGTTAAAGTGATTTCTAATTTTTTCGGGTCTATAATATCTTGTTGCGGATGGACATCATGTTGTTTAAACTGATGTTAGTCGAATAATGTGTTTCCTCTTATTATTAACAAAAACCAACATAAAATTGAGATTAACATAAGATGAAGAAAAGTAAGTCAAGGTATAAGTGTATATATAATGTATACAGAGTAAATACGTACAGACACTCCCCTACTTATGAGCAACTGACTTACGAACATTCGCACATACGAACAAAACCTTATCCATTATCTACTCATGTATTAATGAATGTATTACTGTATTGTACGGTATTATTACATTATCATTACAATATCAAAATTTATCAATATTCTTTTTGCTTCATGATTAGTTAAGTGTCTTTAGCCTAAGCTCTGTACAGTACTGTATATGTATGTACTGTACAGTAATCTTTTTTTTTTACCTAAATACAACTAAACAACCATTCTACTTATGGACGACTGGAACCTAACTCATATATATATATATATATATATATATATATATATATATATATATATATATATATATATATATATATATATATATATATATATATATATATATATATATATATATATATATATATATATATATATATATATATATATATATATATATATATATATATATATTATATATAACTAAAACGATGCAATAACCTGCTGAAGCCAGCCATAAATGAAAAGGAAAGGGCAAGTAGCAGGGCTTAATCATATCCTCCACTACCCGGCCAGATCTTCACTTTTTTATCTCTTTTGGTTCACATTTATGACATGCAGGTATTTTCTCTCCTATATTACCAGTAAAAAAAAAAAAAATCTCTCTCTCTCTCTCTCTCTATATATATATATATATATATATATATATATATATATATATATATATATATATATATATATATATATATATATATATATATATATATATATATATATATATATATATATATATATATATATATATATATATATATATATATATATATATATATATATGTTATTATCATTTATGTAAATATTTACTTTTAGTGGTAGAATGCAACAGCAGCAGTGTACCAGAAGCACCTGAGGACGGCAGTCGAGACTGGAATTCATTACTAGAGCATGATACAGAAATCATGTACACGTGTCCTACTGATTACTATTTTGCAGTGAGTTTGCTTGTTTTTAAATTTATTCCATAGACTAAATCACTCTGGTTTTACTTTCTATGCATTGCCATGCACCAAAGTACTTGAAAACGAAAAACTTCATTGACCAAACTAATCTAATCAACCAGACAGAGTAAAGTTAAAAAGCAAATAATATCTGTCATGTTTGGTATGTACACCAGCTTGGATTTCAAAACCAAGCCAGACATAAGCTTGAATATTGTGTTTGTATTTCTTATTTAATTAATTTGCCAGTTATTTGTTTATTCCCTATTTGTTTATATTTGTCTCTCTTCTTACGCTCTCAATTGATCCAATACTCCCTATGCAAGTCAAAAATTTCTGCGTTCAAGATCCTTATATAAAATCGTCTGCACTTTACATATAATCTAAACCCAACCCCTTGTAGACGGTAAATCCTGCCTTGATTACTGTGCTGTAGGTAAATTTCGCATAATAAAATAAAAATTAAAGTAATAAGAGTACAATACAGACACTCCCCTACTTACAAACAAGTTAGGTTCCAGAAGTCAGTTCGTAAGTAGAATAGTTCGTAAGTTGTGTTTAGGTAAAATAAAAAATACTTTACAGTACATACATATGCAGTACTGTACAGTACTTAGTCTAAAGACACTTAATTACTACATAAAACATATATAGTATTAATGAATTTTAATACAGTACTAATAATGTAATTGTACAGTACAGTACAGTAATACATACATTAATACATGGGCAGATAATAGGTAAGGCTTTGTTTGTAGCTGTGAATATTTGCAACACGGTTGTTCATAAGTAGGGGAACATCTGTAGTTGCTACAATGTTTAATTTCAGGGAAAATTGAAAAAAAAAATTTTCGACTGCATATGTTCAAACCCACACTATCTAAAACAGCATAAGATGAGGAAAACTGTATATATCACTACCTGAAGTGATTTCATGATCAATTCATTAATTCATTCCCTTATACTAGTTTATTTACTAAAGAATATACATAAAAATTAATTTAGTAATTAATTAATTTACTTATGTACTTCTCAGCGCAGCAAGGCTCACAGCCAGCAAAGTAACTACTTCATTAACTTACTCATCTCTTTTCACAGCAAGGCTCACGACCAGAATCCTTAGTATCAAAATGTGGTTGCGACTTTCATTGGACATATGAGGTAGACAGTCCATTGCTTCACTTACCAGCGTGTTGGCGTAAGTAACCTGTTGGTATGCTTTCTCTACCCTAATAAGCATGAATCCAATCATCACCAATGTGAAGCTTCAAGGACCGCAGTGGAGCAGTGATTAGAGTATACGATCAAGGAAATGACAGACTCATAATCAAGCCCACTGCGGGGTGCTAGGAAGGTTATTCAGCTTCAGTTCCCCCAACTCCAGCCTGTGTCCACCCCTATTCAAATGGGGGCCTCTTATGACATCCATACAATCCTTGTCACTTCCATCACTTACAAAATACCCTCTTTTTTCCTGATAAATTTTCCATATTTTTTTTTAACTCCCTCACTTCAACTTCCCTTGCTACACTTCCTTTTGTACTTATGCCAAGTAGAAGTGACTTTTTTCCAATATCTTTATATATCATTTCCCTTTACTTCACAAACCATCTTTTTTCTTGATTTTACCCTACTCTTCCACAAAGCCCACTACCTAGTAGGTTTTTCCAAATTTTCCATAGATTTTCCTGTCAACACTATCGTCTGTATACATACAGGAGCCATACTCCTCCTTATAAGGGGGATAGCTGAGTCAAAACAAAGAAATTTCTCTTTGCCAGATTAAAGTACAAAGGAGGGGATTCCCAGTTCCTATGCTCTGCCCCATTTGGTCGACTTTTATAACCTGCTGGATCATGTTAAGTGACTTGCTTTGTAAATATGTATAATCCGGGATCACCCTGCGGTTACTCTAATTTACATGTTTTATTTATACAACACTCTAAAGCAGTATTGTATTCTTACAGCTGGATGCGATCCGCCGCCAGTTACGTCTTCTAAGGGTGCGTCCAAATTTTACCAGGACACTCCCAGTTTGCAAGCATTAAATGGAACTATGGTAATGAAGTAATTTTAGTTACTGGCCATAACTTGCATGATGATAGCTCATACCACAGACACATGTCATTCATTAAAGATGTCTAATATCACTATATAACAATTATCATGATGATGTCTAATTGTCTACTATCACTATGTAACAATTATCATGAAGATGTCTATCATCACTACTTAACAACACTCAAATCTTTGCTATTTATATAATTATTGATACATATAATCATATAAATATAGCTCTATAACAAATATCTAATGGTCACATGTTGCCATTTCATTTTTATTCATGTTCTTTGGCATTTTGTGAGTTCACTAATAATCCCCATTTGAATGGGGGTGGTAACAGACAAACTCGATGAACTGAAACTAGTTTATTTGATTCCTCCAGGCAAAATACAAGTGCAATGGACCTATTCGTGGATACTTTGAAGATGGCGGAGTGGATGAAAAGCAGATTGTATGCCAAAACGATCATACTTGGTTGCCAGATATTGACGACTTTCGGTGTATAAGTAAGGCTCTTAAGCAGTATACCTTCATTTTTCAGGCTAAATTTGCTGTTTGTCATTATATGTGTCACAATTAAAGGCTAAATGTCTCTAATGAGAGGCAAGAATGTGAAGGGTATATTGTAGTCCTATTATCTCATTTCTTTTGATATTATTTTGTTCAGTGGTATATAATGTTTCACTATATGAAATATAAGTGCATATACATGATTTGAGTTTACAGCAGTATTTTTCAAAACAAAATGAATGCATATACATAAATTTATAATTATATTATTCCAAATAAACGCATCATGGGATAAATGCCTATAAATGCACGCAGATGACATGAATTTACAACTGCATTTTTCAAAATAAATGCATATTGGGTTAAATGAATTAAACTGCATATAGGGATATCCTTTTTTTTTTTTTAAAGAAATGCATGTAATGATATAATATTATTTTTTTATTCAAATAAATGCATATAGGGATATTCTTTTCTTTAAAGAAATGCAATAATGGATGTTCCTTTTTTTAATAAATGCATATAGGGATATTCTCATTTTTAAAATAAGTGCATATGCAGAATAGGAGTGTGCACAGCTTTAAATAAAATATTAAGACTGTAGTCTATAAATCAATATATTTTCCATATTTTTTCTATATTCATTCTCATATTTTTTCTATGAAGAGCGAGTCCCACTGTTAACAGTATTTTTGTCTTAGGTGTAGCAAATGCCGTTTCCGCCCCCACCGCAGGACTCGTCACCATTTTATCTGAGTATGTGGAGTGCGAGTTTTACTGGGATGATAATTCATTTCTGGTTGTGCCAAACGTCACGTAAGTTCCCTTCAAGAAATCAGAATATAAAATATTTCAGAAATAATATTGCCACTGTGGCAGAACGGAAATGTTCACATCTTTGATTTGTCAGGTCAAGGGTTCACAGTCCGCGGGTAGAAAGAGCAATCATTGAGGGTGACGGTCACACTTGCCAAAAGCAAAGTCACTTGCAAGAAGGCACCGTCCTAGCCCTTAGTAAAAAAGGGAGCTGGTTTTTACTAAAAAAAAAACAATAAAGAAAGCAAAATTAATATGAGCAACATATTGTTACAAATGGTCCCCTCTGAATTTGATGGTGGACAATGACATACTGGAGCACTTCATCCACAGTATCTCAGCCGGAGACTTTGCAAGTCGAGAAGCAACTACCGAGGGATTGAACCCACTGTGGGGATGTAGTGAATGCATCCAGCATTAATCCCCCAGTTAAAACATGTTTGTGACCACCCCCTCATTCAATGTCCCTAGTATTTAAGCAATATCAAAAGTGCATAAAAAAATAGCCCAGTTTTCTAATGAATCATCTATTCTACAAAATAAAGTTGGGATTAAGAAACTTGGGCCTATCTCAACAGTTATCAGTGTACTGGTGGGACGTTTGACAGTACCGGGAGTGAAACCTTCTTCTACGAAAGTACTGACTGCTCATGGGACGGTCTCGTAATACCAAACTGTATATTGACAAGTAAGTAGGAAATATAACAGTGGTAATAATGTGAAAGAGGAAAAATAGATATCCAGTGACTTATTATAGTTGTCGATGCATCAAAGTATTTTATGATATATATATATATATATATATATATATATATATATATATATATATATATATATATATATATATATATATATATATATATATATATATATACACTTTGTGTAAGAGTTACATAATGATTTAAATATAAGGCCCCTGTTATCCCTAGCAACTACTACTACTTCAACTACAACCACTGCAACTACTACAACAACATCATCTACAACTACACCAGCGACAACAACAACAACTACAACATCAGAAGCCCCAACTACAGCAGGCGAGACAACTGTAACAAGCACGACTGGTACTTCCGAAACGTCAACCGTGACTCTGTCTACCACCACGGGTCCTTCTCTCACGACCATTCATATTGGTAAGTATCGTCACTATCACTTTAGGCGGCCACCTTGGGTGGGTTGGTAACGGGCCTGACTCTGATCCATCAGGTCGTTGGTTCAAGCCCCTCTGTATTCGGAGGTTAGAAAGGGCATTCCCTAAGGGCAACGGTCACACCGCCAAAACCAAAGTCCTTTGCAAGAAGGCACCATCATAGCCCTAAATAGAAAAGGGAATCTGTGACATAAAACCGGATTATTGTTTGTAAAATGGTTAGAATGCTCTATTTGGGGGGGGTTACATACCCGTATTCAAGCCCACAACAGGACGCTAGGAAAGAAATCCAGTTTTAATGCCCCCAGCTCCAATCTGTTTCCTCCCCATAATGGGGTGAAATAGCAACACATAAAACAAAAAAAATAATTATTTCTGCTATTTCGTCTACCCTGAGAGGTTGATCCAGAAGTGAGGTCAAACACTCGAACCTGTCAGGTCATCTACCCTGAGAGGTCGATCTTGAAGTGAGGTCAAGAATCTAACCTGTCAAGGGAAAGAGGACTTAAAATAACGAAACTACAGCTCAAAAGCTAGTAATGCTTTTGCAACTATATTTCTATAGATGTAAAAATTCGATAAGATATAAGGCCTTATACTTCCATTAGATATTTTTCAGGACTCAAAACAAATTTGCAGTCACTCGCATAGGTTTTGCCATCTCATTCATCACAAAATCACACTTACTCATACATTTTGATATGGCATTCATCAATTCATCTATCATGTCATTTCTTCATATTATATGTCTGGGAGGATTCATCACAAAATCACATTCACAATCATGCCTCTTTCCATAGCTATGATTAATATAATACACTCATACTGGTTTATATATATATATATATATATATATATATATATATATATATATATATATATATATATATATATATATATATATATATATATATATATATATATATATATATATATATATATATATATATATATATATATATATATATATATATATCAGCAAAGTATATTGAAAGAAGTCAGTATATAAAGATAATATATAACAGTTTTTTGCAGGTTGTTACAATAGTTTTTATAATTTATGACTTCAAACATATCATATTGTACTTATAAAAATGATGGTGAACTTTCAACTCTCTCTCTCTTTTTTTTTTTTTTTTTCAACTGTAACTATTTCATTGTAATTTTTTAGTCAGTTATTAAGTACTATACCTGCGGACGCGAATGGAATGGAATGGAATATTGAAAAAAGAGATTTCCGTATATAAATGTTTTTTTTACAAAACCTGAGTATCATTATCATTATTACTATTAATATTATCATCATTATGCTTGTGATTTAAATTCCATCTGATGCGGTATATAAATTTCTTTGCCAAACTCTGAGTGTCATAATTATTATCATTATCATGCTTGTGATATTTCTGCCTGATATACCTGTAATATGATATGAGAAACTAAAAATCTAAAAACAAAAATTGAATAAATAGTCGTAAATTGATTTTTTTTCTTCCTATGAATGAAGATTTGGTCTAATTATTAAATCTTATTCTTGCAAGTGACTTTTATTCATTACCCTGTTCTTGCATTACAAATTCAAAATCCCTCTCTCGAATATCATCGAAATCTGTTAAGGGTCGCTTTGCGATTATTGCGAGCACAAATTGGCCCTTCTGAGCTATCAGAAGAGGCTGAAAGACTCCATCAATGATGACTGTTCAATCTAATACATTATGAGAGAGTGCACAGCTTACAGTCATATATGCCAACAACACAACATACACTCTTGAGAGCTCTGTGGTAGCGCAGGATCAACAGTGGCCTTTCTCTGGGACTTGGAGTTTGGCCAGCAAACTTAGGGAACAATGACAACAACAACTTTTCAGTGAAAATATCACTTCCCTTTTATCAATAAAATATTGGTTAGCATCAAGCGTGATGTAATAATTTCAGTAGTTTTAAAGTGCCTTATAGAATGAACATAATCAGACGTGTTGTCAGATAATGACTCCATATGTTTCATAAGTAATGATATATGATGGCACTAAGGGCCAAGTATATTACTTTATTATAATCATTGTTCATAAGTAATGATATCTGATGGCACTAAGGGCCCAATATATTGCTCTATTATAATCATTGTTGTTGTTATCATTTTTATTATTTCTATTATTATCATGAAGTAAGCATCAAGCCCAGCTGGAGAAAAGAAAAAGAAAAAAAAAAAGTATACGAATAAAAATACGTAAATTACATAAAATAGAACACTGCAGTATTAGTCGTGGCAAAATTTCATAATAATTTCAAGAAATTCATTAGCCAAGTCTTAGTAAAATTTATTTTGCGCCTAACCTAGCCTACTGCTAAAAAGAGTAACAGTAGACATAATGTGACGGTCCTGCGATTTCATTTCTTCCCCTTGAATTTGGGACAATAATACCTACTCTATCTTCTCCTGTGCACTGTACAATTCTACTAAATGGGGCAAAGTGAGGACACTGGGATCCTCTCCTTAGTACTGTTCTCTATCAGAGAGTCCAAATATTTGCTATGACTCAGCCACCCCCTTATGAGGGGGGTTATGGCTTTCGTATACAGAAAAATAGATGGATAGATAGAAAGAATACTTACAACTGTGGCCACATTGATCACTTCTGTGGACACGGAATAGAAGGATAGCCAGCTTTGGCATATTTTCGTTCCCTTAAATATCCTTTTTTATGCTAAAATTTTTTTGATAACCCTGACTCAAAATACCTTTAGTATCAGGGTTGCCAGACACCTGAGCATAAAAAAGTAGACTTCAAATCACGAGAGCAGAGGGCACAAAACGAACTGGTAGAGAGTTTGTATGGACTTTAATCCTGACAGTAATGTTTATACATACACAGAGGAATGTTGACATATTAAAATTTTTTTTCATATTTGGGCACAAGAAGTTTACAAGTCAAATTAACATTTCATTTAAAAAAAAAAAAAAAAAAAAAAAAAGTCAATAAATTAACGCGTACAAAATACACTGCGATGAGAGAGTTCGTGAGCGTGTATGACGTAGAGAGATGCGAAACTCAAAAGACGGAGATCTACGGCAGCTTAATTTCAATTTCGGAGTTGAGAGAAAAAAGCCCATAGAAATGTACACAGTAATAAATAGTAAGTTTGTAATATATTTTAATTATTTATAAATGTCGTAATGCCTACAAGGATGATTCACGATCACAATGAACGACGTGTTGAATGATTTAAAAAAACGAACAAAAATGACAGTGAAAAATAATGTACACATGTTATAGAGAAGTTCGAAAATTGCCGTTAAAATACAAAATGAATGAATGGAGTGAAAATCATAACAACTGAGAATATGCGGCGTGAAAACCAGTGCAGTAACAGCCTATGATATGACACATGGGATGGGAATCTCTTAATTTATTAACGTTTAATATATTTTGTGTGTCGTGGCTTAAGTGTCGTTACCGGAATTTTCGGCAGCAGACCCGTTACTCAAATCCTCCTGGGACGAGGCTTGGCTTTTACTTGCTTCGCCGTTCGATTCGAAAGACCCCCCTTTTTCTCCTTCTTCCTCCTCATTGCCATTTTCATTCTCTTCTTCACCTTCTTTCATTTCCTCCTCTTCTTCTTTTAAGCTACCTTTTTCCACTTCGTTATCTTTGAAGATGTTGATGTCATCTTCATTGATGATGCCTTGGTCTTCGAGGATATGATTTGGGTCTGGCAGTGCGGCATTTTGCGGATGCATGGACGGTGGCGGCGATGTGTGATGAGTGCTGCTGGGGAGTAACAGACTTACATAACTACTCTGGATTGGTTTGTGCTTAGCTAATTGCTCCACGGCTTCCTCCATGGTAAACCATTTACGTTTGCGGCCTGCAGAGGAAACAATCGTTAAATGTTTTACATCTGATCACTGAAGTAGCTGGTTTTAAGTCACAAAAGCATGCTGGATATCAAATATGAGCAATTGCTGTCCAATTATCTTTGCAGTGGTCATTTGAGAACTAAATACACTTACCGACATATAATATTATCAGTATGATCTATCTTTACGACACAGACTCCCTTTGCTATTAAGGGCTAGGATGGCACTTTCTTTCGAAGGGCTTTGGTTTTGGCAGTATGACCATTACCCTGAGTAAGTTCCCTTTCTAACCTCAGACCGTGGCGGATATAGAAGCTACGACCTAACGAATCAAAGTTATGCGACCTACCAACACAGCCATGGTGGCCACATCTAATCTATTATCAGTGTTCGGCATAATACAGTCTTACGTATATACAGATCATCTTTTAAAGAGATAATAGTTTGGGTTTGTTTATAGTCCAATGTCTATTAATCCCTCACCTTAGGGGAAAACACGAATTCCTCTGGGAGTTCCTCTACCAAATGTAAAAGTTATCTTCGGGCTGCATTATTTCAATGGAACTTTATATGAGGGATTGAACAGTCAACTCTTACATATGATGTGTTTTGGATACCAGTACTTTTATTACTTGTGGGGGAACAAGAAATCCTCCTGTGTGTTCCCATGCCTACCATAAAAGTCAACTAATTGGGGCAGAACAAAGGGACTGGGAGTCCCCTCCTATGTATTTCCCCCCACAAGGAGTGAAGTTTTTACTTCAACTCAGACACCCTCCTTATAAATGGACTATGGTTTCATATACAGATAGATTAATTTACTTTTAAGACAATGCAGATGGTACATCGATTGAACTTGAGGTATGAATTTCTCAGAATGTTGTATTTTCCTGTATTTTCAAGACAAACGTGAGAGCCGGCAGAAAATTTTAAGCAAATAGCATATTCACTGGGATCAAAAGAAGGACCATGGCAAAGTGGTAACACTTGTGATTTTGAGTCACCAAGCTGAAAGTTTGTAATCTGCCATGGTCTGAGATTAGAATGGGCATTTGTTCAGGGTAATGGTCACACTGACCAAAAACAGAGTCTTTTGCATGAGGGCACCATACTAGCCCTTAGTAAAAAAGGCAGTATGCGGCATAAAACCGGATCATTATTAACTATGTAAAATAGAGTCATATAAAGGGATATAAAAGAGTAAGAAGCTACACATCATTCAGAAGAACAATTCTAAAACAAAGAAAACTTTCTGTTATTAACAAGTCGCTTCAAAAAAGCAGAAAATAAAAATTAAAGACGATAATTAAAATACAACATGTAGACAAAACTATCACTCATTCTGATATTTACCTCTTCAGAAGCGTTACTACAAAAACTTAGCAATTCCAGGCAAATTACGTGAGAAAAACAAATTGAGAGAAGTAAATTTTGATACAACACACTGGTTACTGAGATACTGTGAGTAGGACTGGACGACGAATGACTAACAAAAATACTCGTGTCTGCCTTGGGAAGATTCAGAGAGAGACAGAATGGGAGAGAACACTCATTCAAAGCGTAATTCTATATGGCAACTTTTCTACGAGATATTACCTCCTTGCCAAAAATATGTCGGACAGACAAAAGTGAGCTTTTCCTCATTTCCTGGGAAAAAGTTAATTAGAGCAAAAGACTACTGTATACAGCAGTAAAATCCTTACCAAATACTTTTGACTCATCCCATTCTTCCATTTCTTCTTTCACAACCAAAACATATACGCTTGTTCGGTGACCTCGTTCAGAATTCTGAAATGATTGGCAATGAGTAAAATACCTTGAGAAAAATGCATTTGATTAAATACCTGAAGCATGTATTTCCCATATCTATAAAACATTTGCTATTTAAAGTGTCATTACTAAACCCACTTTGAATGGGATGGACAGAGACAGGTTGAATCTGGGGAATTAAGGGTGGATGCCCCCCTCCCTCATGCCCCATATTGGGTACAAACAAAGGGTTGTCATTTCTCGAGGTGAGTGCTCTAACCACTGCACTATCGCAGTTCCAACTTGTTCATAAAACCATTTCCTGAATTTGAGCTGCATATTCAAAATGCTTATTTGAATTCATTAGAATTTCATGTCAACTATACATAAGTTAACATCAATATGAATATTGGGAAAATAGAAGCCACAGTAATGTGTTTCATGATTAATTACACGTCATCAAGCTCTCGCTTTCTACTAATAGCATTTTCAAGATACTGATGTAATCGTTGAGGAGATTTGTATCTTTCGGATTGGTCAGTGCAGCGACTGTTTCTTCCCATCAGCCTCCATTCTCTGGAACTCTCTTTCTCCTTCTGTCTTTCTCAATTATGACCTATTTTTCTTCAAAACGTGGATCTATCATCATATCAGGGCCTAATCCTGCCATATTTCTAGGTCATTCTTACTCCGACTATTCTGTCAACACGTCTTTTTCCTACTGTGTACCACTCTCTTATTTCTGACCTTTCCTTAAACTTCTACTTTTTCTTTCCTGGTGTCCAGGCCTGTTGAGGGCAATTTTCTTACCTGTCCCTGTGGTACTCACCCCCCAAAAAAGTCAGTTTTTGTAATGTTTTACTCTACAACAAGAGAGTACATCAGTGCCTTGAAAATGCTTTCGGTGGAAAGTGAATCCTTGATATTGTGTAATTAATCATTTAACACACAAACTCTACTGAGGGTTTCTACTTCCCAACTACGTACAAAATTATATATATTTGTTACATATTAAAATAAGGTTGACTACAGCATTACACATTATTTGTGTAACAGAACAAATTTCAATAATATACATATACAGTATAGTATTAAACGCTAAAGCAATACCAAGCTATTTCTCAAAATATTGTTTTAAAAGTAATTTTTCATAAGTGTTAAAACAAGTGGATATATAATAGCTACCTTCATAATGGGGTATTCAGCCTTAAATCCCCGCTCTCCAGCAGGTCTATATCCACCCTCATTCGAATGGGAGCTAACTGCGATGCATAAAATGGGGCACTACTCAAAGACCTTCATAAACAAGCTTTAATGGAGTATGATATAATGTATTCCTTTTGGAATATCAAGTTTGTGCGTCTACAAAATATCAACTCACCTCAAATACTCCCAAGCATCTGCCAAGCATCCCACATACCCCGGCTTCTTCCCGAACTTCGCGGATGGCGGCCATGTCTGGCAGTTCGTTTGGTTCTACCCCGCCGCCCGGCACTATCCATAATCTTGAATCTCTTCTTGATGACACCAGCAACACCTGTGATTGATATTACAGGTATAGAGAAAATGAGTAACCTGCAGAACCCCATGAAGTTACATAACCCAGCAAAGTGTCAAATAAGGTGATCTGCCTTGTTAATAAATGACCTTAGAGCACCATGGGGATACTCTTCTTTACAAAATCCAATATTTCCAGACAACATCCTTAACACAGTTGAGGAGATACAAAACTACGTACCTGAGTTTCGTCCTCATTGACGCATATACAAGCTGCCCGTTTGACAAATCCTTCTTCATCGTAATTACGGGCTTTCACCATTTCGCTCATACTATTCCGACAGTTGTTAGTGCTGCTTCAACTTGCAGTTTTTTTGCACGAGGAGCCAGGCTTTTCAAAGTCGGCTCATTTACCAAACCCCGATATACAGTACCATCGTTTACGATCCGATGGGGATACCAATTCAACAGGAACGAGCGAGAAAACGAACCACGTAAATAAACATACACAGACAACTGAAAGTCAGTTCCTTTTCCAAAATGAACAGAAAGACTAAAACCGAGTTATAACTTGGAACACTCGGTGACTTTCCCAAGACAACTAGGAAGATAAAAACCAATTAATAACTTGACACAGTTCTTTTTCAGAGACGAATTGGAAGATTAAAACCAAGTTACAACTTAAAATAACTCAGTTCTTTTCCCAAAACAAATAAGAATAAAACAGCGTTATAACTTGAAAAACTCAGTTCCTTTCCCAAGTCAAATAGAAAGATTAAAACTGAGTACAGTAATAACGTGATGTCGAATCAAATATTGAAATAAAGAAAAAGCTTTAAAACTGGTTAAGCAGAGCAAAAACTAACAGGGAATGGGAGGGTCCTATATTATTACTTCGCTATGTAAGAAAGGTTTCAATGAACCATATTCAAGCTGCAGTGATTCTCTTCAGGAGAGATTTTATTTTCAAATATAGATGAAAAAAAAAAAAAACAATCTTAGGATATTATACTTCCTATAACCTGGTAATAAAACCCCTAAAAAACTGACTTAGTAACAGCCCTAAGGCCCTATTCTATTTTTCTACACAAAATTGATTTCCACAAACCATAATCACCAATATGCAGATATTTTACCTGGCGAGAAATTCTTTCCTAGTACACTTCAAACAACTAAATGACGGTTACAATTCTCTATATGGTTATTGGTCCTTCAGACACCAAGAAAATATACGGTTATTATTTCTCCATACACCAAAAACTACCCACTCAAAACGACCGATAAATATGAGTCCAAAAATGAGAAAGAATTTTATGGACAACCAAATATATCCTTTGAGGTCAAAAAAAGAACTTTTTTCTTTCCAAATATAACTTCAAACAACCGATCTACGGTTATTAAAACACCTAACCCGGAAAACCCCTTCAAAAAACAGACTAAATAACAGCTCTAAAACAGCCTAAAAAAAAGTTAGAGAAATATGGACGACCACAAAAAACTTATAAAATTTGGGCCTCCAGTCTACACTCTTTTCTATTTGTAATTTAGATATAACAATAATAGACCAGTCCTGTTTGTGTGTGAGACAGCCATGGCTTTCAGAAAGGAGGTTGTGAAATTCACAAAAAACGCACGAATGGCTTTCACAAACACGAGGAAATTGGACTCGCTTTTCACTTTTTTTCTGACAGTGTGTGTTATGGCTGACACCAACTCAGCTGAATTCATCAACATTGATGCATCCATTCTTAAGGGTCAAATCGGTCATGGGAGCACTGTTACCAGAACCATATTATGCACGAGCTATAATTATAAAATCTATTTTTCGAAATTTATACATATTTATATGGCTGAGTCAAAACACGCACTTATTTACAAAACCCATTCATCCTAATCACTCCATTTGGGGATAAAGGCTACCACAACCACCCCATACACAATTTGGGTAAAATGGAACCGAACAGGAGACGGGAAGATACGAGCTTTGGGCTCTTTTCCGTAAACACAATTAGGTAATCACACAGTGTAAGTGGACAAACGTCTTTTGATGTGGAGCCCGACAAACGTAGCTAGAAAAGAGATGGTTGAGTCAAGCACATCCATTTACCAGTAAACAAGTCATCCCAATCATCCACAGGGCAAGGGGGCGAGGGTCTTCTGCCGTGAGGACCATCAAGCGTAGCTGTAAGGGGAGGCCGAGTCAACGCACACCCATTTACAAGAAGGAAATTCACACCTTAGAGAAAGAGTAACAACAAGTACCCCACACGCAGAATTCTTTTTTTCATATTAATAAATATAATATTGTCGTGGAAATTGTATTAATAAATATTTAAATATTGTGTAGGAGTGTATACCTTGTGTTCGATCCCACCGAGGGGCGTTAGGAATGTCATCCAGCCTAAATTTCTCAACTCTAACTTGTCTTTGTCCACCCAGTCTGCTTAAGTATTTATATAGTGATATACTCGTATAGAAGGTACACGGGGCGTTAGGAATGACATCCAGCCTTAATACTCCAGCTCTAACTTGTTTGTGTTCACCCCATTGGAATAAGCATTAAACACGCGGTATGTAAAACGATGAAAACAAGAGATCTGGCACCACTGCTTCGTAAGTTGACGAAAGTCTTAAGATTAGTCTCAATATTCTTAGTGAATAAGCACCCAGCAGTTATGCCTCGCTGAACCCAGACTACCCCATGCAAAATCAGGAAAATAACTCGAATATTTTTATTTCGATGAAATTTTCATAATGAATAATTATGATTTAGGGAGTGGGGGAGGATGAGACAAAGGAATGTCTTGATTCTTTACGGGAGAGAAATACAGAGGGGAGGGATTTCCATTCACCTCGCTCCACCCTATTTAGTCAACTTTTGGGACATGTAGGGTAATGTGGAGTAGGGAATAAATGTAAAATATTCTAAAAATAAAATTTATTTTTATTATAAATGAATGTATGTTCTAGTCAATGTGTAGTTTGACTCTGCCATACCCAAGCAAGGGTATTGAGACCGTTTATATATATATATATATATATATATATATATATATATATATATATATATATATATATATATATATATATATATATATATATATATATATATATATATATATATATATATATATATATATATATATATATATATATATATATATATATATATATATATATATATATATATATATATATATATATATATATATATATGTATATTATATAAATCAAAGCACAAAGTATATTTTTTTACATATCAAATTACAAATTACAAATTTGCTGAATTTATATTTACAATTTACAAAGTACAAATTTGCGGATATCTTATTTACAAACTAAAAAAACAAAGGGAAATTTTCTGAAATTTTAAATTTACAAATCAGAGAACAAATCTGCGATTTGTTTTTCATTTATAAACTCAAGTACAAAGTACAAATTTATTTTTTATTCTATTTACAAATCAAAGTACAAATTTGCTGAATTTCATGGTGAGCGTCCGTCAGTTTGGTACGGAAATTCGAGTAAAAATTTTCAAGTAAAAATCACAATAATAAAACAATTAAAACACACACATATTTAAGAAGTTTTATTAAATACATAAAACATATACACTCCTACACAATATTTAAATATTTATTAATACAATTGCCACGACAATATTATATTTATTAATATGAAAAAAATATATTCGAACGCGTAAAGAACATCCATTTTCTTTAAAAAATTCTTGGGTGACTAATATATTCTCTCCCCCCCTCTCTCTCTCTCTCTCTCTCTCTCTCTCTCTCTCTCTCTCTCTCTCTCTCTCTCTCTCTCTCTCTCTCTCTCTCTCTCTCTCTCTCTCTCAGATTATAAAAAATAATTTTTGAAAAAGCAAAAGATAAAAAATACAATTAAGAAGTTATTAAGAAAACACAATTCTTTGCAAATATTTATAAAAAAAAATCTGCTAATTTAAAAAAAAATAATAATACTGATGGGAAGATACCGCGTCACGGTCTGAGGTTAGCAAGGGCATGCACTCAGGGTACGGATTATATCTGCCAAAATAAGTCCTTCGCCAGAAGGCAACCGCCCTAGCCCTTGGTAGAAAAGGGGGTCCGTGACGTAAAACCGGAACAATAATACTGATGGGAAGAGAGAGAGAGAGAGAGAGATTATTTTATTTTTTATTTTATTAATTTATTGCGCCAAGGCGTCAGACATTACATGAGTTCATACAAATAATGCTTCAAATGGATATAAAATCAAGAATTGAACATGGTTTACAGGGAGGTGTACATATTGATAAAACATTGCTGCATACTAACACACAACTCACAGAATGGCAGCACAGAGTACATTATATGCAAAAGTAAAGCTCATAGAAACGCAGAATGCACAAACAGAATTATATAGCAACATACAGAAAATATATGTATAATTCAATATAATTAATGGCCACCAAAGTGAGGAAAACGAGCAAGAATAACATCAAGGTTGTCATCATTAAGTAAAAATGAGCAGATCTGTATTAAGTTCTGACCTCGTGGTAAAACATCTCTCACTGCGGGGCACTGAAGACAATAGTGGTCAAGAGTGTTAGCATTAGTTCGGTCGCATAATTTACAGGAGGTGTACTGTGGCATATCTAGAGTCTGGGAGACCTGCCATAAAGGCCGATACCCCATTCTGAGCCGAGCACTAACTACATTGTTTTTCCGCACCATTAACCCGCGTCTGCGATACTTGTAGCGACTGTGAAGGAAGTGATCATGGTGCTGTATGGACACACTGTTGGCCCTCTCCGTGTCCCTGCGCTGGACCGTCATGGCAAACCCAGCTGAGTAGATGATGTTACGTAGGCATCGGAGGGAGGGCTCAGCGTCCACAGCATGCCCATCCAGCATACAGGCCGCCTTGGCAAGACGATCCGCTGTGTCGTTGCCAGTCAGCCCAATGTGGGATGGAGTCCACAAAAAAGACACAACAAGAGAAGCATCCCGAGCGGCTGCGAGGCGACATAGTATATTTCCCACAGTACGGCCACAGATAGGTCTTGGCGAGGATAGGGCTTGTAGGGCCGATTGGGAGTCACAAATTATTACCCCATTCACTCGTCGTCGAACAAGGAGAGTCACGGCATCCAAGATGGCATTCAGTTCACAGTAGGTGGAGCTCGACGAGGTGGGTAGTCTACGGCCAATCCATGAATCAGCCGGCACAGGCGGCTCCATGGTGGGGGAAAACACAGCACATGCCGCCCTCCCATCTGCTTGCACAGAACCATCAACATAGACGTGGTGTGCTGCAGGGACAGACGTGGATACATCAGCGATAGTCTCCAGAGCTAACTGTCAGAGAGAGAGAGAGAGAGAGAGAGAGAGAGAGAGAGAGAGAGAGAGAGAGAGAGAGAGAGAGAGAGAATGTAAAAATGGATTTTCATAGACAAAACAGAACAATGAACACTATAAGACAACCAATATATAAAAACCTCATCTAACTTAACCTAACCTAACCTAACTTTTGAGCATATGTCTCACTCTGTGCGATAAACTTAATTCTCTCATTATATCCAACAGATAATAAAAAAAAAAAAAAAATTATATATATATATATATATATATATATATATATATATATATATATATATATATATATATATATATATATCATAATAAAAAATAAATAAAAGAGCAAAGCAGGAAAAATATATCAGATATACGCCAGTACTGAATATACTTATCTATTTATTTTTTGGCATATATGTTCCGGTTTTACGTCACGGATTCCCTTATCTACCAAGGGCTAGGATGGTTGCCTTCTTGCGAAGGACTTGTTTTGCCAGATGTAATCGTTACCCTGAGTGTATGCCCTTGCTAATCTCAGGCCGTGACGGGGCGCGAACCCTCGACCTGACGCCTCAAAGTCGCGGACGCTACCGCTTGAGCCACGGTGACTACTATTTTTTTTTCATATATAAAGAATATAATTTCAATCTTGCGAAACAGAATATCGCTGAGAACATGCCAGGCCATCTGTACAGCGCTCGAGGAGAGTAACAACTCTGACTCACGAAAGGTCGATCCTGTCACCGGGCGTTAGGAAGGGCATCCAGACTTAATCCCTTCATAGCTCCAACATATTTGCGTCCACCCCCATTCGAAAGGAAGTACCTTTTTTAGTTTAAGAATACTTGACGTTTGGAATTAGCTAAGTGAGGAGGTACTTAATGCTATCTCAATGCATAGGTTTAAGGGCAAGTAAGATAAGTATCATTAAGTACAAAAATGGAACCGACCAGGAAACAGGGAATTACGGGCATAAGGCTCATTCCCGTAAGCATAATTAGGTAACTACATAAATCGAGAGGTGAATAAAGAAAATTAGGTAAATTAGAACCTAAAAATAT
>JAXCGZ010009524.1:132500-135000 GCA_037179515.1 Halocaridina rubra
TCAGGGAAAACGATCACACATGCCAAAACCAAACGGTCTGAGGATAAAAAAGGCATGCACTCAGGGAAAACGATCACACCTGCCAAAACAAAACAGTCTGAGGTTAATAAAGGCATGCACTCAGGGAAAACGATCACACCTGCCAAAACCAAACGGTTTGAGGTTAATAAGGGCATGCACTCAGGGTAAATGATCACACCTACCAAAACCAAACGGTCTGAAGTTAATAAAGGCATGCACTCAGGAAAAACGATCACACATGCCAAAACCAAACGGTCTAAGGTTAATAAGGGCATGCACTCAGGGAAAACGATCACACATGCCAAAACCAAACGGTCTGAGGTTAATAAGGGCATGCACTCAGGGAAAACGATCACACATGCCATAACCAAACGGTCTGAGGTTAATAAAGGCATGCACTCAGGGAAAATGATCACACCTGCCAAAACAAAACAGTCTGAGGTTAATAAAGGCATGCACTCAGGGAAAACGATCACACCTACCAAAACCAAACGGTCTGAAGTTAATAAAGGCATGCACTCAGGAAAAACGATCACACATGCCAAAACCAAACGGTCTGAGGTTAATAAGGGCATGCACTCAGGGAAAACGATCACACATGCCAAAACCAAACGGTCTGAGGTTAATAAGGGCATGCACTCAGGGAAAACCATCACACATGCCAAAACCAAACGGTCTGAGGTTAATAAAGGCATGCACTCAGGGAAAATGATCACACCTGCCAAAACAAAACAGTCTGAGGTTAATAAAGGCATGCACAGGAAAAACGATCACACCTGCCAAAACCAAACGGTTTGAGGTCAATAAGGGCATACACTCAGGGTAAATGATCACACCTACCAAAACCAAACGGTCTGAAGTTAATAAGGGCATGCACTCAGGAAAAAGATCACACATGCCAAAACCAAACGGTCTGAGGTTAATAAGGGCATGCACTCAGGGAAAACGATCACACCTGCCAAAACCAAACGGTCTGAGGTTAATAAGGGCATGCACTCAGGGAAAACCATCACACATGCCAAAACCAAACGGTCTGAGGTTAATAAAGGCATGCACTCAGGGAAAACGGTCACACCTGTCAAAACAAAACAGTCTGAGGTTAATAAAGGCATGCACTCAGGGAAAACGGTCACACCTGCCAAAACCAAACGGTTTGAGGTTAATAAGGGCATGCACTCAGGGTAAATGATCACACCTACCAAAACCAAACGGTCTGAAGTTAATAAGGGCATGCACTCAGGAAAAACGATCACACATGCCAAAACCAAACGGTCTGAGGTTAATAAGGACATTTACTCAGGGTAAACGATCACACCTGCCAAAGCCAAGTGGTCTGAGGCTAATAAGGGCATGCACTCAGGGAAAAGGATTACACCTGCTCAAACCAAACGGTCTGAGGTTAGATAGGGTATGCACTCAGGGTAAACGATCACACCTGCCAAAACAAAAGTCCTTCGCAAGAAAGCACCGTTGTAGCCCTTAGTAGAAAAACGGAGCCCGTGAGGTAAAACCGATCACATATCAAGAGACGATGAAAGAAAACTAAGATATTTGCAAATTATTCGTGCAAAAACAGCCCTACTAAATCAGGTAATTGTTCTTGTTGTTGTTGTTTTTCATTTTGTGTCACCATTATTCCCCATTCGAATGAGGTTGGTCACATACACGTTGGAACTGGGTAATTAAGGCTGGATGTCCTTCCTAACGCCCCGCGGTGGAATAAATATAAGGGATTTTTACTTTCAGAGTCAGGTGCTGTAATCAGGTTTATCAGCAAAATTTTAAGGTACTTTAAACACGCTTTTGAACAGTGTTTATTCTGCATAATAATTAAGATAGTAATTAATACATAAAGATGATTAAAACCCAATCAAATATTAAATTTATTTCTTCTTCTTTTCTTCCTAACAGGAAGTATTTGCTTCTTTTTCTTCCTCTTTCTTCTGCTGGGTATAATTTCTCCTCCATCTGCTTAAAATTTTTTTTCTCAGAGATGCACCTTGAAAAAAAATTGTCCTTTTCTTCTTGTTCTTTCTTCGTCTTCTTCTTCTTCTTCTTCTTCTTCTTCTTCTTCTTCTTCTTCTTCTTCTTCTTCTTCTTCTTCTTATTATTATTATTATTATTATTATTATTATTATTATTATTATTATTGTTATTATTATTATTATTATTATTATTATTATTATAATTATTATTATTATCATTCTTATTATCATTATCATTATTATTATTATTATTATTATTATTATTATTATTATTATTATTATTATTATTATCAAAATTATCATCATCATTATTAGTATCATTTTTATTATTATTATTATTATTATTATTATTATTATTATTATTATTATTATTATTATTATTATTATTATTTTTATTATTATTATTATTACTATTATTATTATTATTATTATCATCATCATTATTATAACAATCTTCATCACCATCATTGTAATCATCATCATGGGAACATAAA
>JAXCGZ010009524.1:140000-142500 GCA_037179515.1 Halocaridina rubra
ATATATATATATATATATATATATATATATATGTATATATA
The DNA here is from genome assembly GCA_037179515.1 of Halocaridina rubra. NCBI lineage: Eukaryota > Metazoa > Arthropoda > Malacostraca > Decapoda > Atyidae > Halocaridina > Halocaridina rubra. The sequence goes on from JAXCGZ010009524.1 coordinate 140,042, forward strand.
TATATATATATATATATATATATATATATATATATATATATATATGAATTTTTTTTTTTTTTTTTTTACCCCGACCGGGACTCGAACCTAGGACTTATGATTACTAAGTCAAGGCGCTACCACTACACCACAGAAGGTTAAAAGGAACCCAACCTTATAGCTTATATCTGCTATACTTAGGAATGAACGCATTCTAACTGAATGCCACTATGTTCATATTACAGATTCCCCAACCTCACTCGTGGCTTCATTTTAGCATTTAATTCAATTCCCAATCTCATTCGGGCCATTAATTTATCAAATAAGCACATTACATATGTGAAAACATGAATCATTTTTTTACCCCGACCGGGACTCGAACCTAGGACTTATGATTACTAAGTCAAGGCGCTACCACTACACCACAGAAGGTTAAAAGGAACCCAACCTTATAGCTTATATCTGCTATACTTAGGAATGAACGCATTCTAACTGAATGCCACTATGTTCATATTACAGATTCCCCAACCTCACTCGTGGCTTCATTTTAGCATTTAATTCAATTCCCAATCTCATTCGGGCCATTAAATTATCAAATAAGCACATTACATATGTGAAAACATGAATCATTTTTTTATCCCGACCGGGACTCGAACCTAGGACTTATGATTACTAAGTCAAGGCGCTACCACTACACCACAGAAGGTTAAAAGGAACCCAACCTTATAGCTTATATCTGCTATACTTAGGAATGAACGCATTCTAACTGAATGCAACTATGTTCATATTACAGATTCCCCAACCTCACTCGTGGCTTCATTTTAGCATTTAATTCAATTCCCAATCTCATTCGGGCCATTAAATTATCAAATAAGCACATTACATATTTAATGGCCCGAATGAGATTGGGAATTGAATTAAATGCTAAAATGAAGCCACGAGTGAGGTTGGGGAATCTGTAATATGAACATAGTGGCATTCAGTTAGAATGCGTTCATTCCTAAGTATAGCAGATATAAGCTATAAGGTTGGGTTCCTTTTAACCTTCTGTGGTGTAGTGGTAGCGCCTTGACTTAGTAATCATAAGTCCTAGGTTCGAGTCCCGGTCGGGGTAAAAAAATGATTCATGTTTTCACATATGTAATGTGCTTATTTGATAATTTAATGGCCCGAATGAGATTGGGAATTGAATTAAATGCTAAAATGAAGCCACGAGTGAGGTTGGGGAATCTGTAATATGAACATAGTGGCATTCAGTTAGAATGCGTTCATTCCTAAGTATAGCAGATATAAGCTATAAGGTTGGGTTCCTTTTAACCTTCTGTGGTGTAGTGGTAGCGCCTTGACTTAGTAATCATAAGTCCTAGGTTCGAGTCCCGGTCGGGGTAAAAAATGATTCATGTTTTCACATATGTAATGTGCTTATTTGATAAATTAATGGCCCGAATGAGATTGGGAATTGAATTAAATGCTAAAATGAAGCCACGAGTGAGGTTGGGGAATCTGTAATATGAACATAGTGGCATTCAGTTAGAATGCGTTCATTCCTAAGTATAGCAGATATAAGCTATAAGGTTGGGTTCCTTTTAACCTTCTGTGGTGTAGTGGTAGCGCCTTGACTTAGTAATCATAAGTCCTAGGTTCGAGTCCCGGTCGGGGTAAAAAAATGATTCATGTTTTCACATATGTAATGTGCTTATTTGATAATATATATATATCTTTTAAAACTGCGCATAGTGTTAAAATTCGCTGCCTTTTTCTAGCTGGGCTTGTTGCTTGGCTAATAATAATAATAATAATAATAATAATAATAATAATAATAATAATAATAATAATAATAACAATAATAATAACAATAAAAATAACATTACACAAATACACTGAGTGCACACATATACAAACGGAAGGGGGTAGTGAAATGGGGTGGAGGCCGGGCACTCAGGGTGGGTGGGTAACTGGTCAAACAGCCGACTCATGGTATTAGGGTATGAATAGTATTATCCGTTTGTATGCATGAACTAGTATCAAGAGCTTACAAGCATTATAATTGGAATACTATTACTCTCGCTTCGATAATGACTCATGGTTGCAAGTTCAGCAACTGAGAATGTGCGCGCGCGCACACACACTAATTTACACACACACACACACACACACACACACACACACACACACACACACACACACACACACACACACACACACACACACACACACACACACACACAATGGTAGAGAACTTCAGGAGGATCTAAATAATCTGCATGAGTGGTCAGAAAAGTGGCTAATGAGATTCAATACTTCAAAATGTAAGGTAATGAGAATGGGTACAAGTGCAAGAAGGCCCAAGCTTGACTACTCGGTGGCTGGAGTACAACTTCAAGAGACAGAAAATGAGAGAGATCTAGGAGTAAACATACTGGCAGATTTGTCTCCAGAAATACATATAAATGGAATAGTAAGGGCAGCATATGCATTCT
>JAXCGZ010009525.1:0-47500 GCA_037179515.1 Halocaridina rubra
GACTGGAGAACCTTATTTTACAACAAATCTGTACAAGAAATGTATGACATCTTTTGTGAGAAATATGGGAAGATAGTAGATTGCTGCATACCTGTCACCAAAGTAGGTGTAATTCATGCCAGAGAGAAATGGTTCGATAATGGGTGTAAAAGAGCTAAGGAGTGGAGAGACAAATGCTGGAAAAGGTATAGGAGGAGAAAAAACATAAATGCCTGGCAAACCTACAAAAGAGCAAGAAATGACTACCTAAGTAAAAGGAGAGAGGCAGAGAAAGATTATGAGAGGGACATCACCAGGAAGGCGAAAGAAAATCCCAAGCTTTTCCACAGCTTTATCAGAGGAAAACTGAAGGTAAAAGAACAGGTTTTAAGGCTAAAGAGAGCGGATGGAAGCATCACTGAGACGGACGAAGAGATCTGCAAAGAATTGAACAAGGAGTTTCAGTCAGTATTTACAGTAGAAAATACCCCACCCCCTCAGATTGCAGTGATAGAAGCTCAAGGGCCGGTATTAGAGAACATCAACCTTACAGCCACAGAGGTATGCAAAGCGCTGATGGATTTAGATGTTCATAAAGCTACAGGTCCTGATGACATATCCCCTCATGTGCTTAAAAAATGCGCAAACACAATATCAGTGGCACTAAGTATCATATTTAAGGAGTCATTGGAGTCGGGGGAGATTCCAAGATGCTGGAAACAAGCAAATGTGATACCTATCTTCAAAAAGGGAAGGAGGGATACGGCTCTGAACTATAGACCAGTTTCCTTGACCAGCATAGTTTGCAAAGTTATGGAGAAACTACTAAGGAAACATATCTCTCTTCACTTGGAATCCTTCAACTTTTTGTCAGTGAGGCAACATGGCTTCAGAGAAGGAAGATCAACAGTAACAAACTTATTAGAATTTTATGATGAGGTAAGCCAAATCTTACAGGAAAGAGAGGGCTGGGCAGATTGCATATTCCTAGACTTCCAGAAAGCGTTTGACACTGTTCCACATGGGAGACTTATTAGGAAGCTGCAATCAATGGCTAGAATAGGTGGAAATGTCTTGGAATGGATAAAAACTTACTTAGAAGGAAGGGAACAGAGGGTTAGAGTAAGACACTCAGTGTCTGAATGGAGAAGAGTTAGTAGTGGAGTTCCACAGGGTTCAGTGTTAGGGCCACTTTTGTTCCTTGTATATGTAAATGACCTACCAGAGTCTGTAAATTCATTCATGAATATGTTTGCAGATGATGCAAAGATTGTGAAGAAAGTAAAAAACGAGAACAATGGTAGAGAACTTCAGGAGGATCTAAATAATCTGCATGAGTGGTCAGAAAAGTGGCTAATGAAATTCAATACCTCAAAATGTAAGGTAATGAGAATGGGTACAAGTGCAAGAAGGCCCAAGCTTGACTACTCGGTGGCTGGAGTACAACTTCAGGAGACAGAAAATGAGAGAGATCTAGGAGTAAACATATTGGCAGATTTGTCTCCAGAAATACATATAAATGGCGTAGTAAGGGCAGCATATGCATTCTTATCAAATGTAAGGGTAGCCTTCAGGCACATGGACAAGGAAATGTTCAGAAATATTTATGTAACCTATGTGAGGCCAAAACTCGAATATGCAGCCCCCTTTTGGAATCCGCACTTGAAAAAGCACATAGCTAAGCTTGAAAAAGTTCAAAGACATGCCACGAAACTGGTGCCAGAAATACGCAATCTCGGTTATGATGAGAGGCTGAGGGAATTAGACTTGCCATCACTCGAAGCTAGAAGAGTAAGGGGGGATATGGTGACAGTCTTTAAATTCCTTCACGGTTATGATAGAGTGGATAGGGATCGATATTTCGATATGGCTGGCTCTAGAACTAGAGGTCATAGTTTGAAGCTTCGGAAGAAAACTTGTTTGCAGGATGTAAGGAAATACTTTTTCAGTGTAAGAGTAGTTGATAATTGGAATTCGCTAAGCGAGGAGGTAGTTAATGCTACCTCAATCCATAGTTTTAAGGACAGGTATGATAAGTATCACTAAGTCTAAAAATGGAACCGATCAGGAGACGGGAAGATACGAGCTTTGGGCTCTTTCCCGTAAACACAATTAGGTAATCACAATTAGGTAATCACATATATTTGCCTCTTCATTTTAAGATAGAATAAAACATCTATTATGACTGATGATGTTTATGGAGTTTGCTTTTTTGATATTGAAAGTTATTGATGTGTTATTTTATGTATTCATTGCAATCTCTTGCAGGGCCAGGAAATTATCCCTTTCAGAGCCTACAGTGACAGCTCATTCATCTTCCTCTAATCATGATGTTTGGACACATCATATCCCACTAAGGTAAGAGCAAACACGAAGTCATTCATCTATCTGCTTCATTACTTTTATTATATAGTGTAGATATGTTTGAGACATTGCAGCATTATTAGTAAGAAAATATTTACACATACATATGTAAAGAAATGATCTATGAAGTGATAATATATACTTTATTGACAGATTAGAAAATGGCTCCAAGAAGGATGGAATAATTTCTTCTTCATCAGCTTTTCGGTCAGGTCCCCCTGCCATATGTCCTGCACCAACCACCATCTGCACTACCAATTCTACTGTCGCTCAGTTAGCATCAGTGAATGTTTACCACCCTATTCATTTGTTGGCTGCAGTCGCTTTGGGTGAGGTTGCTGTTACTGCAGTGAAGAGGTAAATTTAAATGTAGAGGAGGGAACTGTCATATGTTTTAATAGTGTGTGTTGATGTGGGTGCCGTAAGGGGGACTAAATATATTTTTATATCTATGTAGAATATATTCAAGGAGGAGGTTAAAATTGCTATTATACGAAGTCAATACTAAAAATTAAGATATTTTCATTACTGGAGGTTTCTGAATACTGTATCTGTACTGAAAAACTTACTGAAAAACTTTCATATTACTCTGGTACATATTATTTTTTCTTCTATGTTACAACATATTACAAAGTTACTATTATTATGTTTGTCTTTGAAATAACAAATTGTGATAAACTTTAGTAATCCTTTTTTCTTTGATTTTTTCATTTATATATAAGGATGCCATGTGTTGATGTTGGAGTACAGACAGAAGGAGAATTGATGAAACGCTCTAGGAGGAAATCATCAAGTCCCGGAAGATGCGACCCCTTGGGAAATCTCAGTAGTAGTGTGAAGGCTAATAAGAGAAAAAGAAGTACAGAAACTCAGACAAGATTAACTCACCGTGGTAGTAAAAGGAGAAATAATGCATACCAGGAGGAGATCGCAGCAGGAATTGCTGTTGGAGTTGGTCCTGCAAATAGTGCTATTGAAGTAAATAACAGTGAAGTTGGAGAACCAAGATATTTTGAAGTTAGTACTGACGAGTGTATTAATGAGGATAACTCTGTCGGTTCTCTCACCTTACAGATTGACTTGCCTGAACTTATCACCACTCAAAGTACATCAGGCACACAGACAAGTCCTCGAGGATCTGGATTTACGCATACTCACTTACATAACCTTGCTCTTTCTTTCTTTGATCGTGCATGTGGTGATGATGAGCCAACCATTAGTGCTCCTTGTGTTACAAACATAACATCAACGCAAACTCCTCAAGACCTGGATCCGTTTGATGAAAGTACAAAATTATTAATGGGAGAAGCTGATGACTTGTTAGGAGTTGTTGAAGAGACTTCATCTGTAGGACATGGAAGACATGCTCCCTCTCTTACACATATTCGGTCTTCTAGTATTGAAACCCAGACAGATCATGATGTTCTTTTAAGTGGGAATACTAGTAATCCTGAAGATGTGGATGATATTAGCTTAACAAATACCGAGACTCAAACATATCCAAGCAGCCTTTTTGGCTTAAATGCCAACAGTCCCTATGAGAGATCAAATGCATGCCATACAGCGGGACCTTGTGATGTCCAATGTAATGATAACTTTTGGTGCACAAGTGAAACACAGACATATGAAGACTTTTCTGACATTGAACAGTTTATGCGTTCAACTATTCACACTCAGACTTCTGATCCCAGTCATAGTGAACTGTTTCCTGAACTTTCTTTTACTCACACTCAAACTCAAACTAGTATTGATGATCCCCCTGCATTTGTCACAACACACACTCAGACTTCCTGTGTACACTCACTTTCTGTCTGATATGTCAGTAAGCGTAAACTGTTCTTATATTTTTTCGTAGTTTCACTTAACTGGCACAGGATTGCTATGTAAATTTTTTGGCTATAGTTGTGGTGATCCTGTTTAACTCATCAGGCTATGGTATCTTGTTGGAAAAAGAAAATTATCTTGTTGCAGCTTTTATTGAAAATTTACTGAGCATATAGATTATATAGGTTATATCCAGAGATTGTTTCCTACATTGCAGCTTTCCTTAGAATATAGAAATTTTTATATGCAAAAAGTTCAAAATCACAAAATGAATTAATGAATTCCACATTTCCTAGAATTGAAAATCATTCAAATTTATGACAGCTCCACTAAAATTTCATTCAACTGTGGAGATTTCTGGAGAGCATCCTGAGTGCAATGCAGCCTCTTTTAGTTACTATTGCCACTTGCTGCATCAGATGTGTTCCTGCCATTATTTGCACTAACTCTTGCATTTTACTTATGTTTGAAGTGATGGCTTCGTAAAGGTTCAAATGATTATGACTCGGAAATATGAATTAATCTGTGTGGAAGGTTCAAAATCTTAAGAAAAACTTATTCATAAAAGAAAAGAAAAATAATAGTGACTGTATGTGGGTTATATCAATCTTGAAGTTTGTCAAGCTTTGTAATAGACTGGGTGTACCATTTACTTGAACAAAAATTGTTATGAAAGCTGAAAGTGCTTTAAGCACTTTTCATGTCTTTTTTTGTATGTATGTATGTTGTAGAAAAGAGTATAAGCTACTGCTATTGAAAAAATAGTGAGACTTAAGCAGAAATACGCCAGCAAGTCACCTTGCCTTTTTAAGGAGTAAAGTGAGTGCAAGAGAATTATTCTGAAAGCAAGAAAAAGGGACATGAGTTGTAGTTTGTTGAAAGCCAAACTACTTTGCTTTGATTGCTGTAGCAATGAGAAAGTATAAGAGAAGATATGATTACTTGCCATTTGCTCTCCTATATCTGCCAGTCTGCTTTTGCAAAATGCATGGAATACAATAGTGGTATCCTTTCTCTCCACTATTTCTCTTCATACGTAATTCTTTCTTCCTAATAGGTCAGCAAGATGACTACAACCATAAGGAGAAATTGCAGGATAACAGTTTGTGGTACTTGCTAGTCTCTCTGTAACTAAACATTCACTCACTGTTACACATATGCACTCCATATAGAGAGACCAAAACAAGCCATTGCCAGTACTAAATTCTAGAACTGTGCCTCTTATTTTCCAGGTATAGCTTGGCCTCATATGAGGGCTTGATATCGATCATTAATATTTTGTCACAGTAGTGTGTGTATCATTTAGAGCCTTAATATTCTATCTCTTGCAAATTGCTCACCCTGTTTGATGACAAGTCCTCCCTTGGACAGGTATTCACATACCGTTTTCATTCATCTCCTTCCTGGCCTAACTTCAGTCTAAATACTTAGTAAAACTGAAATAAATCTTCTATAAAATACTTTCATTGTGCATTTCCCATGCTCTCAGTAAACTTATTCGACTCTTACACATCTATGTAATTTACTAGTTCCTTACCATATATATTCCAATACTCATATGTATAGCAATTCAATTTCTTGTTCTCCAATGCCTCTATAGGACTCATTTTGAAGGGTAAAATCAGCTGAGGAAGTATGGGGAATCCTCTGTCATCGCCCTTGATATCTCTAAGGCTTTTGACAGTCTGGCACAAGGCTGTGTTGGCCAAATTCCCTGCTTATGGCTTTACCCCTTCTCTCTGTTCTCTGATCCAGTTTTCTTTCTGATCATTTTATATTTGTAGTTGTTGACGGTGCAATCTAACCCATTCTCTGTTACCAGTGGTGTTCCACAGGACTCGGTTCTTTCACCTACTCTGTTCCTCCTCTTCATCCATGATCTACAATTCCCATCTTTCTCATTTCTTCACGCCTTTGCCGACGATTCTTCCCTTCACTTTTCCTCTGTCCCTTCTTCACAACCTTCATCTGCTACTCATAATCAGTCTTGTATCACTCTTTCTTCTACTGTCAACTACAAGTTGTTGAGGGTATCTGAGTGGGGCCCTCAAAATTTAGTTAAATTTAATGCCTCCAAGACTGTTTCTGGCTATCTCTTTATCTTCTTCTCCTCCTCATAGCCCTATTGTCTTTAAAGCTAACGAATTTACTCTCTTAATCCTATCAACAAATCAGGAATCCATATATCCTCTAACTTGTGGAGTAATCACATAATCCAAATTTCTAAATCTGCGTCCAGAAAATTGGGAGTTCTATTTCGATTTCGTCATTACTTTTCTTCTTTACAGTTACTTAAAATCTATAAAGGTCTTATCCGTCCCTGCTGAGAAAAGTGCTCGCACATTTGGGGTGCTTCTTCGTCTTCTCTTACTTATCTGGATTATCTCTCTATTCGTCGTAAGGTATCATCCCTTTCTCTTTTCTATCGCTACCACTTCTATCTCTGCTCTGATGAGTTGGCGAGTTGCATCCCTTCCCCACTAACGAGGTCACGTAATACTCGCCAAGCGGCCTCGTCTTACAGGTATTGTGTGGAGATTTGTAACTCGTGGATTGGTCGGTGCAGCGATTGATTCTTCCCATCTACCTCCAGATTCTGGACATTCTTCCTCCTTCTATCTCTCCAAATTCTTATGACCTTTCTTCTTTCAAGAAGCAGATCTATCGTCATCTCAGGGCCTAATCCTCCATATTTCTAGGTACTCAGTGCTTTGTCTATTTTTTCAGTCTGCCATTTTCATTTGTGTATCATTATCTCATCTCTGTCTTGTCTATAACCTTTGTTTTTTCCTTCGTCTTAATATTTTTTCATGCCTGGGCCCTTATTGATGAGGGCAGCTCTTTATTTGCCTGTTCCGGTGTCACACTCATTAAAAAAAAAAGCTGAGAAAGCTGAGAGTGATTCCTTCTTTACATATTGTCTGGAACAATTAAATTATCCACCTCCGAATTCCACAATATGTCAGATGCTCAGAATATAATATATATTAATATATATACAGGCTGCCATCTCCCTTGCTAGGGGGGTGGCTGAGTGAAATTGCACACCCTCTCACTTATGTTTCACGCAGTGCTAAGAAATCCATCTTTTAGTCCCAAAACATGCTACCAATCTCCTTCCTTATCTTCACATGTTCTAAAACTATTCACTTTCCAATACTAATTTGTAGGGTTTCTTTGGAGTTTTTTTTTTTTTTTTTTTTTTTTTACCAAGCTTCACTCCTATGCTGTAAATCAGAGGGAAGAAAAAGGGGAATTCCCACTCCCCTCAACCCATCCCATTTATCCCACTTTTATGACACACTGGAACTTGGAAGCGGTGTTCTTTTCCCTGCCCCTGAAGAAGGAAAGAGGAAGAGTATAGAAAAAGAATACTCAACTCTTCCACTGTATAGAACGTACCCATCTCAAGGGCATGTAATGCATCAATGTTTACTGAATGAAAATAGGGTGGATAGTGTAAATTATTACTAAAGCTGTCGTTGTCATTTATTCGTAAATGAAAGCATCTCTTCATGGAAATAGTAAGGAGACCACAAACAAGATGGCTGAGGCAGCTGTGCTTTATAAAGTTCTGTTCATCTTTCTCCTATAATTATTTTGCAGAGAAACGTGTGAGTGATTGTCATATTCTTTCCATTTGCAATTCTAATAACATGATTAAAAACTAAAAAGAACAAGTTGAATGGACAAAATTGCAATGAAAATTAAATTATAAATATAGTGGCATGCAGAAATATTAGCAGTATAAAACAGATAGTTCCCTTTAAAGCATATAAACCTGTGAATGTTCATATATTTAAAACATAACTTTCTTAGTTGTAATAATTAAATAAAAATCTACTCGTGAAACTTATCAGCAAAAACTCAGGTAATTCACATCAGCAATGATAGTGGTGCTCTAATAATAATGACATAGGCAAGTTATTAGTTTAGTTCTAATATCAGTTCTTTTGTGGGCTATATTTGTTTTGCTCTTAGTGACAGGGCGTTAGCTGAGGCAACAAATAATTTTTCATTCCTTGTCTAAGACAACTTAAGAACAATTCTATTTACACATGGACTTCTGGAACCAAACTCGTATTATTATTATTATTATTATTATTATTAATATAATAATAATAATAATAATAATAATAATAATAATAATAATAATAATAATAGCAATAATAATAGTAATTTCTATTATATCTACCTTGGCTGTTTCCCCCATTGGGGGGTAGCCGACATAAAAAAGAAATTATAATAATAATGATAATAATAATAATAATAATAATAACAGCAACAGCAACAATACTAATGATAATAATAATAATAATAATGCATACCATATTTCACAACTGGCACTCAAATTGGATTTGTATTTAACAACATCTTTCGGCTTCAAAAAGCGTTGATAGGCCAAAGAATTTGGAAAACTTCACATTCTAAGTGGTGAGTGTCACTGTTTGATATTATCAATCCTTGGCTTAATTAAATACAGAGGTTAAGAGGGTAAGTGCAAAGCTATCCAAATTATCAAAATGACGAGAATCATTGTATTTGGACAGCAAGAACGAAATTAGAGACGTTTCAGAGGTGAGAAAATGATCTAACCTAACCTAATGTACATGCAATCTGATTTCTATATAATTCACAATTTTTAGTTGTTGAAAAATTTTGTCATATTGTTTTAAAAGTCCTGTTTGTTTAGATATGTAACAGTATACTGTATGTTAGGTTGTGTCTTCACTTTACAACATCCATACACATCCATAGGAGGAGAAAAAACACAAATGCCTGGCAAACCTACAGAAGAGCAGGAAATAATTACCTAAGTAAAAGAAGAGTGGCAGACAGAGACTATGAGAAGGACATCAGCAGGAAGGCTAAACAAAATCCTAAGCTTTTCCACAGCTTTATCAGAGGAAAAATGAAGGTAAAAGAACAGGTTTTAAGGCTTGTGAGAGCGGATGGAAGCATCACTGAGACGGATGAAGAGATCTGCAAAGAATTGAACAAGGAGTTTCAGTCAGTACAGTAGAAAATACCCCACCCCCTCAGATTGCAGAGATAGAAGCTCAAGGGCCGATATTAGAGAACATCAACCTTACAGCTACAGAGGTATGCAAAGCGCTAATGAATTTAGATGTTTAAAGCTACAGGTCCTGATGACATATCCCCTCATGTACTTAAAACATGCGCAAACTCAATATCAGTGGCACTGGGTATCATATTTAAAAAGTCACTGGAGTCAGGGGAGATTCCAAGATGCTGGAAACAAGCAAATGTGATACCTATCTTCAAAAAGGGAAGTAGGGATATGGCTCTGAACTATAGACCAGTTTCCTTGACCAGCATAGTTTGCAAAGTTATGGAGAAACTACTAAGGAAACATATCTCTCTTCACTTGGAATCCTTCAACTTTTTGTCAGTGAGGCAACATGGCTTCAGAGAAGGTAGATCAACAGTAACAAACTTATTAGAATTTTATGATGAGGTAAGCCAAATCTTACAGGAAAGAGAGGACTGGGCAGATTGTATATTCCTAGACTTCCAGAAAGCGTTTGACACTGTTCCACTTGGGAGACTTATTAGGAAGCTGCAAGCAATGGCTAGAATAGGTGGAAATGTGTTGAGATGGATAAAAACTTACTTAGAAGGAAGGGAACAGTGGGTTAGAGTAAGACAGTGTCTGAATGGAGAAGAGTTAGTAGTGGAGTTCCACAGGATTCAGTTTTAGGGCCACTTTTGTTCCTTGTATATGTAAATGACCTACTAGAGTCTGTAAATTCATTCCTGAATATGTTTGCAGATGATGCAAAGATTGTGAAGAAAGTAGGAAACGAGAACAATGGTAGAGAACTTCAGGAAGATCTAAATAGTCTGCACGAGTGGTCAGAAAAGTGGCTAATGAAATTCAATATTTCAAAATGTAAGGTAATGAGAATGGGTACAAGTGTAAGAAGGCCCAAGCTTGACTACTCGGTGGCTGTAGTACAACTTTAAGAGACGGAAAATAAGAGAGATCTAGGAGTAAACATACTGGCAGATTTGTCTCCAGAAATACATATAAATGGCATAGTAAGGGCAGTATATGCATTCTTATCAAATGTAAGGGTAGCCTTCAGGTGCATGGACAAGGAAATGTTCAGAAATATTTATGTAACCTATGTGAGGCCAAAACTCTAATATGCAGCCCCCTTTTGGAATCCACACTTGAAAAAGCACATAGCTAAGCTTGAAAAAGTTCAAAGACCTGCCACGAAACTGGTGCCAGAAATACGCAATCTCAGTTATGATGAGAGGCTGAGGGAATTAGACTTACCATCACTGGAAGCTAGAAGATTGCTGGGGGACATGGTGACAGTCTTTAAATTCCTTCTTGGTTATGATAGAGTGGATAGGGATGGATATTTTGATATAGCTGGCTCTAGAACTAGAGGTCATAGTTTGAAGCTTCGTAAGAAAACTTGTTTGCAGGATGTAAGGAAATACTTTTTCAGTGTAGGAGTAGTTGATAATTGGAACTGGCTAAGCAAGGAGGTAGTTAATGCTATCTCAATCCATAGTTTTAAGGAGAGGTATGATAAGTATCACTAAGTATAAAATGGAACCGATGAGGAGACGAGAAGATACGAGCTTTGGGCTCTTTCCCGTAAACTATCTATCTATCGACCTTGGCTGTTTCCCCCTTTAATTGGGGGGTAGCCGACATCAAGAAGGGAAAACAAATAGGGGGATTACTTTGCTCTATTGGCATTGACGAGGGAGCTACCGACCGTTCAGATGGCACTGCTGGAGTGCCACAGCCCATCCTCCCGGCTCTTCCACAACCTGTGTCGCTTCACAACTGTCAACTCCTCTTACTGCCCCTACCACAGGGCTACCTCCGTAAGATGCAGCCCCGTGGTAACCGCAGATGCCCATCAGAGCTGCGTCACAATTGCTCGCCACTCATTCCTATTCCTAGCACGCTCGCTTGCTTCCCTCACATCCATCCTTCTATCATTCAGGGCTCTCCTTACTCCATCCATCCATCCAAACCTAGGCCTCCCTCTGGCATTACTCCCATCACCTTTTTCAGCAGCATTTCATCATCCATCCTTTCCACATGGCCAAACCATCTCAGAACATTCATATCTACTCTGGCTGCAATTTCTCTCCTCACACCCGTTCTTGCTCTCACCACTTCATTCCTAACCCTATCCAATCGAGATACACCAATCATACTCCTCAGGCATTTCATCTCAAACACATTTAGGGTTCGTCTCTCACTTACTTTCATACCCCATAACTCTGATCCATACATCACAGTTGGCGTAACCACTTTCTCATACAAAACTTTCTTAACATTCATTACCAACCCTCTATTCTTCATCACTCCTTTCAATCCACCCAACACTTTACATCCTTCATTCACTCTGACACACATCTGCTTCCACTCCACCATTTGCAGTTATAACCGAGCCTAAATACTTAAACTGATTAACCTCCTGAAGTGTCTCTCCATTCAACATAACATTCAATCCAGCACCATCCTCATTTCTTTTACACCTCATAACCTTACTCTTTCCCACATTCACCTGCGAGGAGGTAGTAAATGCTGATGTGAGAAATATGGGAAGATAGTAGATTGCTGCATACCTGTCACCAAAGTAGGTGTAATTCATGCCAGAGAGAAATGGTTCGATAATGGGTGTAAAAGAGCTAAGGAGTGGAGAGACAAATGCTGGAAAAGGTATAGGAGGAGAAAAAACATAAATGCCTGGCAAACCTACAAAAGAGCAAGAAATGACTACCTAAGTAAAAGGAGAGAAGCAGAGAGAGACTATGAGAGGGACATCACTAGGATGGCTAAAGAAAATCCCAAGCTTTTCCACAGCTTTATCAGAGGAAAACTGAAGGTAAAAGAACAGGTTTTAAGGCTAAAGAGAGCGGATGGAAGCATCACTGAGACGGATGAAGAGATCTGCAAAGAATTGAACAAGGAGTTTCAGTCGGTATTTACAGTATAAAATACCCCACCCCCTCAGATTGCAGTGATAGAAGCTCAAGGGCCGGTATTAGAGAACATCAACCTTACAGCCACAGAGGTATGCAAAGCGCTGATGGATTTAGATGTTCATAAAGCTACAGGTCCTGATGACATATCCCCTCATGTGCTTAAAAAATGCGCAAACTCAATATCAGTGGCACTAAGTATCATATTTAAAAAGTCACTGGAGTCGGGGGAGATTCCAAGACGCTGGAAACAAGCAAATGTGATACCTATCTTCAAAAAGGGAAGGAGGGATACGGCTCTGAACTATAGACCAGTTTTCCTTGACCAGCATAGTTTGCAAAGTTATGGAGAAACTACTAAGGAAACATATCTCTCTTCACTTGGAATCCTTCAACTTTTTGTCAGTGAGGCAACATGGCTTCAGAGAAGGTAGATCAACAGTAACAAACTTATTAGAATTTTATGATGAGGTAAGCCAAATCTTACAGGAAAGAGAAGGCTGGGCAGATTGCATATTCGTAGACTTCCAGAAAGCGTTTGACACTGTTCCACATGGGAGACTTATTAGGAAGGTGCAATCAATGGCTAGAATAGGTGGAAATGTTTTGGAATGGATAAAAACTTACTTAGAAGGAAGGGAACAGAGGGTTAGAGTAAGACACTCAGTGTCTGAATGGAGAAGAGTTAGTAGTGGAGTTCCACAGGGTTCAGTTTTAGGGCCAATTTTGTTCCTTGTATATGTAAATGACCTACCAGAGTCTGTAAATTCATTCATGAATATGTTTGCAGATGATGCAAGGATTGTGAAGAAGGTAAAAAACGAGAACAATGGTAGAGAACTTCAGGAGGATCTAAATAATCTGCATGAGTGGTCAGAAAAGTGGCTAATGAAATTCAATACTTCAAAATGTAAGGTAATGAGAATGGGTACAAGTGCAAGAAGGCCCAAGCTTGACTACTCGGTGGCTGGAGTACAACTTCAAGAGACAGAAAATGAGAGAGATCTAGGAGTAAACATACTGGCAGATTTGTCTCCAGAAATACATATAAATGGCATAGTAAGGGCAGCATACGCATTCTTATCAAATGTAAGGGTAGCCTTCAGGCACATGGACAAGGAAATGTTCAGAAATATTTATGTAACCTATGTGAGGCCAAAACTCGAATATGCAGCCCCCTTTTGGAATCCGCACTTGAAAAAGCACATAGCTAAGCTTGAAAAAGTTCAAAGACATGCCATGAAACTGGTGCCAGAAATACGCAATCTCAGTTATGATGAGAGGCTGAGGGAATTAGACTTACCATCACTGGAAGCTAGAAGATTGCTGGGGGATATGGTGAGAGTCTTTAAATTCCTTCATGGTTGCAGGGATACCATCTGGACCAGATGCCTTGTTCATCTTTAACGAGCAAAGAACCTTATGAACTTTGCGTGAAGAAAGGATAAGGGAGGGCATAGGGTTAGAGAGTGGAAAAGACTGAGGAACAGGTGCGCTGGAATTGTTGATAAGAGAGTTGGCAGAAAAATGAGAGCCAAAGAGAGTGGCTTTGTCAGTGGGAGAGCAAGCTATAGAACCATCAGAATGAATGAGAGGGGGAAAGCTAGAGTTACAGAAGTTTTTAGAGAGGTTTTTGGCTAAGGACCAGAGGCATTTGTCAGTGGGAGAGGAGTTAAGGTCATCAACTTTCCTTCTTTTAAAGGAAGCCTTAGACCTTCGAATCTGAGCTGCACAGTGATTCCTAGCTATAATAAAAGCAGAGTGAGTTAAATCGGAAGAAGAGGCTTGGTAAGATCAGTGAGCCCGATTCCTAGTCTGGAGATCCATGGAGCAGGCAAGGTCAAACCAAGGTTTAGGGGGAGAAAAAGTTTTTGTAGAAGAGGGGATGTACGCCTCCATTCTCGCAGTCATGATCTCGGCAACTTTTAGAGTTACCTGATCAGGGTTGTGGGACCGAAAGCAGTAGTCATCCCATGGGAAGTCAAAGAGAAACATACCCAAATTTTCATGTTGGGTGCGCTCAAAGTGCTAAAGGCAGTGCTGAGTAGGAGGGATTGGTGGTGGGGGAGCGAAAATGGAAGAGACAGAGATCATAGAGTGGTCAGATTTACCAAGAGGGGAAAGCACAGAATAAGAGTAGTTAGAAGGGTTAGAAGTAAAAAACAGGTCAAGAGTGTTTGCAGCATGTTCGTGACGATCAGGAACGCGAGTAGGATGTTTGATAATTTGCTCCAGATCGTGAGTAATTGAAAAAGCAAGTGCCTCGCTTCCTTCCACATCAGTGTGAGAAGAATGAAGCCACTCACTCTGGTGTACATTGAAGTCACCAATGTAGAGAATTTCGGGATGTGGGTGAGAAGATAGAAAGGACTCATGGCACGAGGAGAGGTATTCAAAGAAAGACACAAACTCGGTGGAGTTTGGAGAACAGTAGCAGAAGCAAAGGAAGATAGTGGTGGTTGAGAGATAGATTTTTAGCCACAGAACATCAAAGTCAGGAGATTCAAGGTCCATGAGCCTCACAGTAGGAGTGTTAGTGTTGCAGTATGCACAGACCCCACCTTTGGAACAAAAATGAGTATACAGATTATAGTGAGAGGTTTGGAATGGGTCAGTGGAAGCATGTATAGACACCTGGGTTTCAGATAGGAGGTGGAGGTTAGGGAGGAAAGTGCCCAAGTGCTGTTCCACAGACGAATGATTAGAGCTCAGCCCACAAATGTTAGAATAGTGAAGAGTGAAAGAAGCAGATCTATTGGGAGGTGCAAGGTTAAGAGCAGAACCATTACTACCACCAGGCGTGTCTGCCCTCAAGCCAATGGTGGAGACAACATAATCCCCGGAGATTCTTCGCACCCCACTATGCCGGGTACTGGGAGCCATTAGTTGTGAACCTTCCATAAATAATAACATATGTGAGGAAAAAGAAAGTAAAAGAGATGAATGTGTGGAATGTTGTGACTTGTCAAATGTAATGGAATAGCAAGAGATGTGTAATGAATAAGCCAGAATATTCAGTGTAGATGTAGGCATGAGGAAAGAACCGTCCTGAAGGAAGACTCAACCTGGAACTGTCTGGACCAGTCCTAGTTGCATCCTAATACCTTCAGTCATAGTCTTTCAAAGGGTGGCTGGTGCCATGGCCAACCTACTAATCTTATATTACCCAATATGAAACCTTCCAACTATTGATCGAATTGAATAGTGAGCTTAGAGAATTTCAGGTTTCTAGCCTTAAATATTGTATGGGTCCAGAGTCAGTAGAGGTTATGAAAACATTTAATTTGTTGACAGAGGAGGCCAAAGACTACAAAACAGTAATAGAGAAATTTAAGACTTATTTTTCACTACAGAAGAAATTGTTTAGGTTTTGTTGGGTGCTTTATAGGCGCACCCAGCAACCACATGAGGATACTGAAGTCTACCTTCCTGTTTTGTATTCATCGTCTCAGTATTGCGATGTTACTAATAGAAGGAAAGTATTTGGGATCAGTTTGTTGCTGGAATCCTGAGTGAGGATCTAGCGGAGAAGATAGAGCTATTGTATCATTCAAAAGATGGGGTCTTGACTTTAAGTGACATTGTCGAGTATGCTCGGACATATAATGATGTCCATGATGGCAGGAAACAAGAGAAATAGCAAAGTATGAACACTGATGAGGTGAAATTCTTAAGAAGTATGAAGGAAGCAACTAGGACCATAGAAAATAAGTGTAAATTTTGTGGGCGTTCCCATTTACCTTGCATATGCCCAGCATATGGGAAGACATGTAATAAATGCCAGAGACGAAATAATTTTGCAGGTGTGTGTGAAGGGACTGATAGTAAGGTGGATGCAGTGGATAATAGTCATCAATCAGATTCCACTTCTGAAGGAGAAGAGCTAGAGTGTGCTCAAGCATTTTTGTGAGAATTGGCTGGGGATGTGGTGATTGGGACAGAACTGCAAAGAGTCAGACTAAGGTTTGGGGGCCAGGCAGTGGACTTGAAGGTGGATACAGGTGCTGATGTAACCACTATAAATTATAGCACCTATCAGAGAGTAAGAGCCATTTTGGGATTTGAAGTTTAAATAAAGCAGACAGGAAATTGTTCTCTCCTGCAGGTCAAGTGGACGTTATAGGGGTATTTTGTACTCTAGTAGAGTATAAGGGTAAGAAGTTGTATGACAGAATGTACGTGTTGAGCCCAAAGAGCGAATCAGATGATTTGCGTAGTAGGAGTGCATCATTGGAATTGCAAATTATAGTTTTTATTGGCAGTATCAAAGTGAAAAATTTATTTGGCTTTGGGAGGTGGAAGACCAAGCCAATGAGTTTATGTTTAAGACAGGAGGCTGTCCCATTCAGAGTAAGGTGTGTTAGGTCAGTGGCTATACCATTGGTATCTACTGTTAAAGAGAATCTAAGCAATCTTGAGAAGTCTGATGTCATTGAGAAAGTGACTCACGCTACAGAATGGGTCAGTCCCACGGTACCAATGGTGGAACCTAAGGCAGCGCCTTTGGAGGTTAGATTGTGTATGGACTACACACAGCTTAATAAGTACTTGAAGCGAGAGATTTTTGAAATTCTCACATTTAATGATGTTGCTAGTAACTTCAGACGGTCTTATTTTTCTAAATTAGATGCAAAATCAGGGTTTTACCTGATACCGTTAGATGAGGCATCTAGAGATTTCATTACATTTATGATCCCCATGGGTAGGTGCAGATTTAAGACGTTGCCGACAGGTATTTGTGTCACCCCAGAGATATTGCAGCAGAAAATGACAGAATTGTTAGACGGATTACCAGTAGTGGAATGCTTTTGGGATGACATAGTGGTATTTGGAGGTTCAGAAGAGGAGCATGATAAAAATATAAATGTTCTAGATGTAATTAAGAGGTCAGGATTGAAATTGAAGGAAGAGAAGTGTCTGTTTAAGCAAAAACAATATAATTTCTGGGGCACATCATTAGTGCGTAAGGAGTCAGAATAAATCCAGAGAAGGTAAAGGCAATTTTAAACATAGATAGACCTTCAGATGTACAAGAGATGAGAAAACTATTGGGTATCATCAGTTTATTTTTTGGCTAGGTTCCTGCCAAGGTTACAAGACTTCATTCTACCGTTTACCCTCCTGTTGTCTACAGAGAATGCTTGGGTTTGGGAACAAGACCAAGTGAAGGCATTTCAGGCCTTGAAGAAAAGTTTGACTTCGGCTCTGGTTCCATGTTATTTTGATTCCATGAAACCTACCAAGGTTTCTGTGGATGCTAGTTCATATGGACTAGGAGGAGTGTTAATGCAGATATATAGTAATGCATTTTGTTCAAGATTGCTGGCTGATACAAAACCAATTGTTCTCTGGCTAAAAGTCTATCTCTCCACTACAACTATCATCCTTTGCTTCTGCTACTGTTCTCCAAACTCCACCGAGTTTGTGTCTTTCTTTGAATATCTCTCCTCGTGCCATGAGTCCTTGCTATCTTCTCACCCACATCCCGAAGTTCTCTACATTGGAGACTTCAATGCACACCACAGTGAGTGGCTTCATTCTTCTCACACTGATGTGGGAGGGAGCGAGGCCCTTGCTTTCTCTATTACTCACGATCTGGAGCAAATTATCAAACATCCTACTCGCGTTCCTGATCGTCACGAACATGCTGCAAACACTCTCGACCTGTTTTTTACTTCTAACCCTTCAAACTACTCTTATTTTGTGCTTCCCCCTCTTGGTAAATCTGACCACTCTATGATCTCTGTCTCTTCCATTTTCGCTCCCCCACCACCAATCCCTCCTACTCAACGCCGCCTTTGGCACTTCGAGCGAACCCAACATGTAAATTTGCGTAACTTTCTCTTTGACTTCCCATGGGATGACTACTGCTTTCGGTCCCGCAACCCTGATCGGGTAGCTGTAACAGTTGCCGAGATCATGACCACGGGAATGGAGGCGTACATCCCCTCTTCTAAAAAACTTTCTCTCCCCCTAAACCTTGGTTTGACCTTGCCTGCTCCATGGCTATCCAGGCTAGGAATCACGCTCACCGATCTTACCAAGCCTCTTCTTCCGATTTAACTCACTCTGCTTTTATTATAGCTAGGAATCGCTGTACAGCTCAGATTCGAAGGTCTAAGGCTTCCTTTATAAGAAGGAAAGTTGTTGACCTTAACTCCTCTCCCACTGACAAATGCCTCTGGTCCTTAGCCAAAAACCTTTCCAAAAACTTCTGTAACTCAAGCTTTCCCCCTCTCATTCGTTCTGATGGTTCTATAGCTTGCTCTCCCACTGACAAAGCCACTCTCTTTGGCTCTCATTTTTCTGCCAATTCTTTTATCAACGATTCCAGTGCACCTGTTCCTCAGTCTTTTCCCCTCTCTAACCCTATGCCCTCCCTTATCCTTTCTTCACGCAAAGTTCATAAGGTTCTTCGCTCGCTAAAGACAAACAAGGCATCTGGTCCAGATGGTATCCCTGCAAGGTTCCTTAAGGAGTTTGCAGATGAACTGGCTCCCATGCTTTGCCGTCTTTTTCGCCTCATTCTGTCGACCAGTATCTATCCTTCATCTTGGAAGCATGCTCTAGTTCAACCTGTTCCTAAGAAGGGTGACTGCTCTATTCCTTCTAACTACCGACCTATTGCCCTAACCTCCTCTATTGCTAAAGTTTTCAAAACTTTGCTCAATGCTCACTTCTTGAAACGCCTTGAATCTAACTCGCTTATCTCCGATCACCAGTACGGCTTCATCAAGGCAAGATCCACTGGTGATCTCCTGTCCTATCTTACTCATGTATGGTCATCTTCTCTGAGGAACTATGGGGAATCCTTTGTCATCGCCCTTGATATCTCTAAGGCTTTTGACAGAGTCTGGCACAAGGCTCTGTTGGCCAAACTCCCTGCCTATGGCTTTACCCCTTCTATCTGTTCTCTGATTTCCAGTTTTCTTACTGACCGTTCTATATCTGTAGTTGTTGATGGTGCGACATCTAGCCCTTTCTCTGTTTCCAGTGGTGTTCCACGGGATCTGTTCTTTCATACACTCTCTTCCTTCTCTTCATCAATGATCTTCTACAATCCCCATCTTCCTCTCTTCTTCATGCCTTTGCCGATGATTCTACCCTTCACTTTTCCTCTGCATTTTCTTCACAACCTTCATCTGTTACTCGTAATCAATCTCGTATCACTCTTTCTTCTACTCTTAACTCCGATTTGCAGAGAGTATCTGAATGGGGCACTTAAAATTTAGCTAAATTCAATGCCTCCAAGACACAGTTTCTGGCTATCTCTTTATCTTCTTCTCCTCCTGATAACCCTATTGTCTTCGAAACTAATGAAATTTACCCTCTTTACTCTATCAATATATTAGGAATCCATATAGCCTCTAACTTGTCTTGGAGGAATCACATAATCCAAATTTCTAAATCTTCATCCAAAAAATTGGGGGTTTTGTTTTGTTTTCGTCATTACTTTTCCTCATTGCAGTTACTTAAAATTTATAAAGGTCTTATCCGCCCTTGCTTAGAATACTGCTCACACATCTGGGGTGCTTCTTCCTTTACTTATCTTCTTGATAGGGTTGAATCTAAGGCAGTCAGACTCATTAATGATCCTTCTCTTACTTCTAACCTGGATTCCCTCTCTCTTCACCGTAAGGTATCTTCCCTTTCGCTTTTCTATCACTACTACTTCCATTGCTGCTCTGATGAGTTGGCGAGTTGCATCCCTCCTCCACTGCCGAGGCCGCGCAACACTCGCCAAACGGCCTCATCTCACAGGTACTGTGTGGAGATTTGTAGCTCGCGGATTGGTCGGTGCAGCGACTGCTTCTTCCCGTCTACCTCCAGATTCTGGAACTCTCTTCCTCCTTCTGTCTTTCCTAATTCTTATGACCTGTCATCCCTCAAAAAGCAGATCTTTCGTCATCTCAGAGTCTAGTCCTCCATATCTCTGGGTCCTCTTTACTCTGACTGTTTTTTTCTGTCTGTCGTTTTCCTTTGTGTGACATTACCTCATCTCTGTCTTGCCCTTAACCTTTTTCTTTTCCTTCGTCTTGGTATTTTCTCGTGCACGGGCCTTTGTTGATGATGGCAGTTTCTGCCTGTCCCGGTGTCACACTCTTTAAAAAAAAAAAAAAAAAAAAGTGCCTTGCAGCCATGTGGGCATGTGAAAGGTTTCAGCAGTTTCTGATAAGAGTCTCTTTTACTTTGGAGACTGACCATAAACCTTTGATACCACTATTATATTCCAAGGAGTTGCATTTGGCACCAGTTAGATGCCAATGGATGCTAATGAACTTGACAAGATTTTCATTGGTGGCTGAATATAAACCAGGAAAATTCATGTCGGTGGCGGATGCCTTGTCACGGGCTCCTGGTGAGAACAGTGATCAGATGAAAGTTTCGTTGGAAGCAGAAGTAGAAGGTTTTGTAGGTGGCTTAGTAGGAAATTTGCCAGTAACCAGCAACCAGTTACAGAGGATTAAGGAAGAACAAGCCAAGGATAAGGACTTATGCTTAGTAATCAGCTTTGTATTAGAGGATTGGCTGGAGTCTGCCGGTAATGATGCAGGTTTGTGTAAGTACTGGGCGACCAGGAGTTATCTAAGTGTGGTGGAGGGAGGCTTGTTGCTGTATAATGACAGGATGCTCATTCTAGAATCTTGGCACAAGGATATGTTGCAGATGATTCACTCAGAGGGACATTTATGTCTGAATAACTATAGGAAAAGAGCTCAGGATTCAGTATGGTGTCCTAATCTGTGTCCAGATTTGAAATGGTGGATTGATAATTGCTCATTTTGTCAATGGAATAGTCAGCACCAAAGAGCAGAACCTCTCAGGCCAATGGTGTTGCCCGAAAGGCCCTGGTTGAATATAGGAGCCGATCTTTGTTTTTACAAAGGAATAGTATTTAATGGTAGTAGACAATCACAGTAGATGGATTGAGATAGTATATTTAAATGAATCTACATCATCATTTGCTATAGGAAATCTGAAAAATATATTCACCAGGTTTGGTATCCTGGAGGTGATGGTGTCGGACAATGGGCCGCAATTTGGGTCCACAACTTTCCTCAGTTTGAATTAGATTATGGGATTCAAAATTGTACTTCAAACCCTCATTTCCCCCAAGAGAATGGATGTGTCGAGAGGGCAGTGCAGACTGCCAAGAGACTATTATCCCAAGATGATGTGTTTTTGACATTGATGACATACAGGGCTTTTCCACTGGATACTACAAGATGTTCTCCAGCTCAACTGTTGATAGGCAGGCAGATTAGGACAAGGCTATCTATGATAAAGTCCAAGTTGATTCCCTGAAGGCCAGATTTGCAGAAAGTGGCTGAAAGTGATGCTAGAATGAAAGTTGCATCGGCCCATAGTTATGACAGATATCATGGAGCCAGGGCATTGCCCCTAGTAGGAGTGGAATCACCAGTTCTGAAATCTGATGGAGTAAATAAATGGGAAAGAAATTCCAATTAGGTAGGGTCACAAGTTGGGAATAGATCTTACATGGTAAGAAACAGAAGGCACATCAAGTCTTTACCTATGGGTTTTGATACTAGCTCTGACAGGTATAGTAGACTTGCCAACCCTGTGGGGATGTCAGAGCAATCAACACTTCCTACACCTACCGAGGAGAGTGATCCCTAAGTCATGGAGGAACGGACGAGGCAGGAGAGGGAGAATAATGGGGAACCCCAGTATGTTATTACTAGGTCAGGAAGGTATCGTAAGCCACCTTCCAGGCTTGATTTGTACTAAGTTTACTTATTGTGTTTTTTTCCTTTGTTTTTCTTTCTTTCCTTTATTTTCGCTAGCCTTGAAGGAGGGAACACAGATTTAATTTGTTTTGAAGGGGGAGAGATGTATGCTGTAAGTTAGGTATGATACTTTTTGGTTGAGTACAATGGCTTGGGAGATTCCCACTGGGGGCTGTTGTTGTGGGTGTTGTTGTAAGTTGGTTGCAAGTGGTGGCAGTGACTGCAAACGTGCCAATTCATTGAGCAACTGGATGTATTGAATCCAAGTGAGTATAGCTTGTACCTTCACTTTACAACATCCATACACACACATATACACTGGTGCAGCTATGGTGTGTGCATGTTATTCGTCCTCAATAGCATTGAATAATAATACTGCCTGATGTGTAGGAGTCACCGGTTCACAGGAGTAATTGCTGCTTAAGAGATACTTTTATAAACTTAGCTTAGGTAATAAACTTCTGATTTGTAGGATGTGTTATTACCATCCTGCAAATTTTTTTTTTATTCTATTTAGTCAAGATTGATTATAATTCCGTTATAAATAGCTTGATGTTATAATTTAATGTTTAATGAGTGTAACTGTCATTGCCTTGAGAAATCTAAAGATATATTTTTGACTCCTGAAGTCTCCTTACAATATTCGACCCTGTTCATTTACCGCCATTTATATGGCAACATTGTCTCGTAATCTTTGCATCTTCATGAGTTATTGTTTCGTGTTTATTGACTTGTACTCTCAAGATGTAGTATGGATATAATGCAAGAGCATTGCTAAATAATTATACTGTCAATATTTAAAGACGTATAATGTATTATTTCAGTATTATGAAATAAAAGATGTGAAGAGGTTGGTTCAGCACTTCAATGCTGTGATGTTGGGGGATGAGGGTCAGTATTTTATAAAACCCATACAGTATTTTATAATGTAGACGATATCAACATATTTCCTTTAAAAAGCTGTATCATGTAAATGTTTCTCACAATCCCCCAACGAACTGATACTCGTTATTTCAGTTTTCCAGTGTTTTTTTTAATGTGTTTTCAACGCTCTAAGATTTACGTCAGATAGAGGGTCTGGTATCCTCGCTAAGATTTTCTGATATCTTGATTTTCATCGTTCCCCTTGAGGGAGGGGGGTAAGAATACTTCCTTCGTGTTACCCTGCGTGTCGTAAAAATCGACTAAATGTGGCAGAGCGAGGGGACTGGGAATCTCCTCCTCTGTATTTACTTCCCACAAAAAGTCAAAGTATTTTCTTTGACTCAGCCATCCCCCTTTCAAGGGGGAATATGGCTTTAGTATATGGATGGATGGATGATTTTCATCGTAAATAAGTTATGGGGGAGTGTTGGATGTCGTTGTTTTATGTATTTACCTAATTGTATTTACCCAACTGTGCCCACCCTGTGGGGCGGGCACAACATCAAAGAATAGCCTCAACGTATTCCCTGCTTGTCGTAAAAGGCGACTAAAAGTGGACGGGGGGGGACTAGGAATCCTCCCCTTGTATCAACGTCCTGCGAGACATCAAAGAAGAAGGGGAGTAGAGGGGAGAATAACTTCTCTCCAAACTCTAGTTTTGGGGTGTCTAAATGTGCGTGGCTGTAGTACGATAGAGAGGAAAAGATGTGAGATTGGATATATGTTTGGTAGGAGGAGGATGGATGTATTGGGATTGTGTGAGACGAAGATTAAAGGAAAAGGAGACGTAGCATTTGGTGATGTGATGGGTAGGGTGTTTGGGGTTGAAAGGGGGAGAGCGAGAGAAGGTGTGGCATTATTGCTGAGTGAATGGATGGTAAATCAGGTAGTGGAATGGAAAGAAGTGTCATCTAGGCTGATGTGGGTGAGGGCTAGGATAGGAAGGGAATGTTGGGCTTTTGTTAGTGCGTATGGGCCAGGATGTGAGAGAAGTGAGGAAGAGCGGGATGAATTCTGGAATGAGTTAACTAGATGTGTGGATGGTCTGAGTAGAAGGAACTTTGTAGTTGTGTTGGGTGACTTGAAAGCCAGAGTGGGTGATGGAGAGATAGAAGGTATCGTAGGAAAGTATGGGGTACCAGGTGGGAATGAGAGTGGTGAGAGACTGTTAGATATGTGTGTGGAGCAAGAGTTGGTGATAGGTAATAGTTTATTTAAGAAGAAGTTAATAAATAAGTATACATGGATGAGAGTGGCAAATGGAAGAGTGAAAGAAAGAGCATTGATGGATTATGTGTTGATAGCAAAGAGCATGGTTGGTAGAGTGAAAGATGTACATGCATTCAGGGGTGTGGCTGCTGGGATGTCTGATCATTTTTTGGTTGAAGCAAAAGTGGTAGTAGCAAAAGAGTGGGGATATAGTGTGGGGGATGTAGAAGGGAAATAGTGAATGTGGAAGAGTTGAAAAAGCCAGAGAAGAGACAGGAATATCAGGACAGGTTGAGAGTGGCATATGACAGGGTGAAAGAAAGAGAAGTTGGGGAGTTAGGGGAGGAATGGGGGTTGATGAAAGAATGCTTTGTGGGACATGCAAGTGATGTGTGTGGAAAGTGGTTTGTTGGAGGTGGCATGGGGAGGGGCAGCGAGTGGTGGAATGAAGGGGTGAAAATGAAGGTGGAAGAGAAAAAGAGGGCTTTTGAGGAATGGCTGCAGTGTAAAAGTAGGGAGAAGTATGAAAGATATAGGGAGAAAAATGTGGAAAGCAAGCAGAAGGTAGAGGAAGAGAAGAGTAGAGGAAATGTTAGGTGGGGACAGGATTTTAGTAGGTCATATGAGGAGAATAAAAAGAAGTTTTGGAAAGAAGTGAAGAGAGTAAGGAAGGGTGGATCGAGGATGGAAGAGACAGTGAAGGATGTGAATGGATAGATGTTAAGAGGGAACGATGCAAGGAAAAGATGAGCAGAATATTTTGAGTGCTTGCTGAATATTGAGGAAGATAGAGAGGCAGCTATAGTGGCAGTGGGAGGGGTTCAAGGGCCAGTAATGGGAGATGAAAATAAGAGAGAGATTACAAGAGAGGAGGTGAAAAGGGCATTGTATGAAGCGAAAGCAGGTAAAGCACCTGGAATGGATGGTGTGAGAGCGGAGATGTTGAAAGAAGGGGGCATGACTGCATTGGAATGGTTAGTGAGAGTGTTTAATATATGCTTTATGTTGTCATTGGTGCCAGTGGAATGGGTGATTGCCTGTATGGTGCCCCTATACAAAGGTAAGGGAGATATGTATGAATGCAGTAATTTTAGGAGTATAAGTTTGTTGAGTGTGGTAGGAAAAGTGTATGATAGGATACTGGTTAATAGAATTAGGGATAAGACAGAATATGTGATTGCGGAAGTGCAGAGTGGTTTTAGGAGAGGTAGAGGTTGTATAGATCAGATTTTTATAGTTAGGCAGTTATGTGAGAAATATTTAGCAAAGGGTAAGGATGTGTATTTTGCATTTTTGGATCTGGAGAAAGCATTTGATAGAGTTGATAGAGAGGCTATGTGGAATGTTTTGAGATTATATGGAATTAATGGTAAAATGTTGCATGCAGTGAAGAGTTTGTATGAGGGCAGTAGAGCTTGTGTTAGGGTAGGGAATGAAGTGAGTGAGTGGTTTCCAGTGAGTGTGGGACTGAGACAAGGATGTGTGATGTCACCATGGCTGTTCAATTTGTATATTGATGGAGTTGTAAGAGAGGTGAATGAGCGAGTGCATGGTCGAGGTTTGAGAATGGTAGATGGGGATGATAACGAGTGGGAGCTGAATCAGTTACTGTTTGCAGATGATACTGTGGTGGTGGCAGAATCAGAGGAAAAGCTGTGTCAGTTAGTGTCAGAATTTGGAATGGTGTGTGAGAGAAGGAAGTTGCAAGTGAATGTGGGAAAGAGTAAGGTTATGAGGTGTACAAGACATGAGGATGGCGCTGGATTGAATGTTATGTTGAATGGAGAGACACTTGAGGAGGTTAATCAGTTTAAGTATTTAGGCTCGGTTATAGCTGCAAATGGTGGAGTGGAAGCAGATGTGTGTCACCGAGTGAATGAAGGATGTAAAGTGTTGGGTGCATTGAAAGGAGTGATGAAGAGTAGAGGGTTGGAAATGAATGTCAAGAAAGTTTTGTATGAGAAAGTGGTTGTGCCAACTGTGATGTATGGATCAGAGTTATGGGGTATGAAAGTAAGTGAGAGACGGAAACTAAATTTGTTTGAGATGAAATGCCTAAGGAGTATGATTGGTGTATCTCGATTGGATAGGGTTAGGAATGAAGTGGTGAGAGCAAGATCGGGTGTGAGGAGAGAAATTGCAGCCAGAGTAGATATGAATGTTCTGAGATAGTTTGGTCATGTGGAAAGGATGGATGATGAAAGGCTGCTGAAAATGGTGATGAATGCGAGAGTTGATGGGAGAAATGCTAGAGGGAGGCCTAGGTTTGGATGGATGGATGGAGTAAGGAGAGCCCTGAATGATACAGAATGGATGTGAGGGAAGCAAGCGAGCGTGCTAGGAATAGGAATGAGTGGCAAGCGATTGTGACGCAGCTCTGATGGGCATCTGCTGTTACCACGGGGCTGCATCTTACAGAGGTAATCCTGTGGTAGGGGCAATAGGAGGAGTTGGCAGTTGTGAAGCGACACAGGTTGTGGAAAAGCCGGGAGGATGGGCTGTGGCACACCAGCAGTGCCATCTGAACGGTCGCTAGCTCCCTCGTCATTGCCCATAGAGCAAAGTAATCCCCCTATTTGTTTTCCCTTCTTGATGTCGGCTACCCCCCAATTAAAGGGGGAAACAGCCAAGGTAGATAGATAGATAGTTTACGGGAAAGAGTCCAAAGCTCGTATCTTCCCGTCTCCTGATCGGTTCCATTTTATACTTAATGATACTTATCATACCTCTCCTTAAAACTATGGATTGAGATAGCATTAACTACCTCCTCGCTTAGCCAATTCCAATTATCAACTACTCTTACACTGAAAAAGTATTTCCTTACATCCTGCAAAGAAGTTTTCTTACGAAGCTTCAAACTATGACCTCTAGTTCTAGAGCCAGCCATATCAAAATATCGATTTCTATACACTCTATCATAACCATGAAGGAATTTAAAGACTGTCACCATATCCCCCCTCAATCTTCTAGCTTCCAGTGATGGTAAGTCTAATTCCCTCAGCCTCTCATCATAACTGAGATTGCGTATTTCTGGCACCAGTTTCGTGGCATGTCCTTGAACTTTTTCAAGCTTAGCTATGTGCTTTTTCAAGTGTGGATTCCAAAAGGGGGCTGCATATTCGAGTTTTGGTCACACTTAGGTTACATAAATATTTCTGAACATTTCCTTGTCCATGTGCCTGAAGGCTACCCTTACATTTGATAAGAATGTATATGCTGCCCTTACTATGCCATTTATATGTATTTCTGGAGATAAATCTGCCAGTATGTTTACTTCTAGATCTCTCTCATGTTCTGTCTCTTGAAGTTGTACTCCAGCCACCGAGTAGTCAAGCTTGGGCCTTCTTGCCATCGTACCCATTATCATTACCTTACATTTTGAAGTACTGAAGTTCATTAGCCACTTTTCTGACCACTCATGTGAAGGAAAATAAGTGAAAAGTAATCTTTTTTATAAATGAAAATAATAGTTCGAAATGCTAAAAAACCTGGAAAACCATAATGTGAAAATAATCAACTTCAAAGTAAGGTTAGTACTGTATATGTTTAAAAATAGACATGTCTTAGTTTGAAGGTGAAATTTGCATTTTTCAAATGTTGTTTTTATATGTTTTGAATAAATGTGACGTGGCAAATTCATTTCAGATTGAAGGTGATTATTGAATTTTACTGACTCTCTTTATGTTTGAATGAATATGACCTTGAAAACTGTTGGATGATATGCTAACCTAACATACTCCATAATATAATCATGCAATTGCATAAAAGATCCTCGGAAAAGTGACGTAAATTGTTATTTTTCAGATTAGGGTGATACACATTTTCCGTTAGTTTCAAGGGTACATTCATTCAACACACATCAGAACTTTAGGAAAATTATAATTTTTACCGCCAAATTGAGACAGGTCCATTTGTAAAAAATTACTGAAAATTATTTTAAATTATCTTAATTAAGGGAGCTATAGGCAAATACCCTTAAAAAGTTTCTTGGACTCTGTATTAGGTATGGTGGTTTGGTAATGTTAGTTAACGCTCGGTTAGAGAATGATTTGATAATTGATATTACAGTCTTCTTTATTGTGTATCTAGATATTTTATCATTGTGATTTATATTCCTATCATTCAGAAACTGTGGTTATCTTTTTTGTTTTGCTTTCCAGTATTTTATATTATTTCCCAATAAATTTGGTTTGGTAATGATTATTTCTTCACAAAAATTCAGAATCTCTATATTCTCCCCATTACTAATGGAGGAGGGAAGTCAAGAGGTGTATGGCATGAAAACTAGCAATTTCTCAAAGAAATAATTCAATATCAAACTATTGAAAAATACTTTAAATTGGGGTTGTGATGGTAAACATTTACATTATAATGTGGAACAATCTCAAAGAAAAGTTTGATTACAAGTTTAGATATTTCTCGAATATCTCTTATCAACATGTGCTTTAATTAAATATTTTTCGAATATCTCAAATCAAAATGTGCTTGAGCTTATCTAAGATAATCTTTGACTTCATTGCATCTTGATGTATACCACACTGGTCAAGGTTGAATATTAGAAGTATGGTAAAATTATCATGTTTAGGAATAGGATAATTTTGTTCTTGTTTAATATTGTCCACAGGAAATAAATAAGCAGAACCACCATAAATATTAAATTTTAATGATGTAACTTAATAATTTGTAACACAATGTAATAATGTAGTAATATCCTATTTTTTATGATGCAAGTAGGCTAGATCATTTACATATGCTACCTAATATATCCATTAATTTCTCTATTTATGTTTAGAAATTTTACGAATCTTTTAAATAACCATTGACAATAATGCATATATACTGAATATCACAAATGCTTTCTTTGGCCTCATCTTATCCAATGCTTCTATATTAAGCTAAGTGGTGTAGCCATAATTGTCAATAAAGACTGATAGGAATAATATTTTATTTGTACTTAGTTAAATGTTGGCTGCACATATCAATTTTTACAAATTAATGATCACAACTAGCCAAACCTAATAATAATGGTTACATACTGGGTGATTGACCTACAGATTACGAAGTTTCATTACTTTTAAACAAAATACCGCATGTTATTAAAACCTTAAGGACAGCCACATGTATGATATAAAAAGTTTACAGTAGGAAATCATCCTTATTTTCCAGCAAGAAAGAACATTCTGAATTGGAGAGAATATTCGTTCTATCCCCTTATTTAATTACTTATTAAGAACGTAGAATTCCTTTCTATAGTCTGCTAGTTAAACAGGGATATATCTTTTTTTTTTGTACTCCATTTTTCTGACTTCCATAATGATATATATCAATACTTGAGCAATTAGTGATGGTTCATCTCCTCCCATTGAACTTGTTGGCTCTAACTCATTTTAGTGCAAAATGTTTCCTTGTTAGTCAACTATCGAGCTTTTGTACCGATGGAAGGTGATATCTACCTCTTAAGATTTTGTGTATTTTCCATATTACTCTAACCTAACGTGGGATAACCTTCCCTGTTTATGTTAGGATGGATTAGGTTTTGTTAGGTTAGACTGCAATGAGATAAACAAATTTTGAAAGTATGAACCACGCTTTAGCAGCACCGAAACTTGCCCCAAAATATTCCATTCCACTGAATAGATCTATCTCTTCCAGTTTATTTTTACGTAATAAAAATTATCCGATGTCATATGAATTTTTTTTTTAGGGTAGATTAGGTTAGGTGACCTAACACTATTACATTTGTAATTTTGTTCTCTATTTTTTATTTCCAAGGCAAGGCAAGGGAAGGTTAGGTTAAGTAAACTTAGGTAACTACATTGATGAAAATTAAAAAAAAATATAAAAATATCATTATGATGATAAATAAAAATACTTTTAATGGATGAGTCCTGAACAAGAAATATCTCATGTCCTTATTTCTGCTTTAATTTAACTTGAAATTTGCATTTTTCTACTGAATTGTGTATGAGTAGAGTCATTTTTGTAATCACAAGATGTTGACGGAAAATTAGCCTTTCAGACAAACATAAGACTTAAAACTTTGGTTGGCTGGTGATAGCTAACGATCCCTACTTTGTTTTATTATCTCTTAATGTGATCTGTTGTTGCCTTTGCAGGCATTACTGTAATTGATTATTTATATTTTTTAGCTTGTTTATTATAAGGAAATGACTGCTATTTATTTTCGCTTTTTAAATGCATAGTCTCATTGTACAGTAAATTTTAATTATCTCTTTATGTTTACTTGTGTAAATCACTTCGTTTTCTCTTTGACTGAAAGTAATTATAAATATTGTTGAAATTGAATTGAAAAACTTATACAGTATATTGCTTAAAACGTGAAAAGTCATCGTCTCTCTGATTACCTGATTTTGAAATTTGTTAAGATTTGAATCGTTAATTATTGCATATTCTTTAAGTGGAGTTTTTCAAATATTTAAATATATGCTCTCAGAATTTTAAGTATAAACCCCAAGCTATTTTTAATGTAATATTGTAATTCAAAATATTCCCAGAGATAGTTCAGATAGAATGTTTTTGAACTTCAATATCCTATACTTTTCGTATGCATTGTTGCTGTGATTTAGCTAATTGTATCTTGTATACTTAGTATAAGTATTTAGCTACGAAAACGTACTTTTCCTTCAGTTGGCATTGGGAGGATTTCATCTTTCTTCCATCTTTATCTATGGTTCATGTTTTCCTAAGTGAATTTTAATGGCTAGCTACGGGGTATGGTTTTAGTCTGCTACCCACACTAAATTTCTAGAGCATGGCAGAAAAATTAAACCCTGGCCAAACACACATCCTTTAATGTGTGTTTTAAAGTAGCTTTCACTGTCAACTCGATAGCTCATTCCATCTTAGTAGGTCGAATAGCTCACTAAAAGTAACTCTGTTGCACAGTCGAATAACCAGTTCAGTCAATCATTCCAGTAAGCAGATAACATAAAGGTTCAGGCAATACTCTTCTACTATATACTTTGTTCTTCCCAGTGAAGCACAATTATTCAGAATATTGATGACTATCAAAGTTACTGAAAGTGAATATTCAGTTTTCTAAAGAATATTTTTGTCATTTTATTTCACTCAGGCAAACTTACTCTTTCTGAATTCTTAGTATTATTTGATAAGAAATTTCCCTAATGATTATAATAAGATGAAGACCAGGTGGTTGTGTTACTTTATATAGAGTAATTTATAATAGTCTTGGTAAATCATATTAGAAAATATGTATACAAGGGGTCTTCGGTTTTATGATGTCCTCGACTTACGATGTTTTGTGGTTACCATGCATCTCCTATAAATGATTAATATATCCTTTTTTCAACCTACGTGGTTTTTGTTGTAAAACGAACATAACTCACAAAACATTTTGTTGAGCATGAAGAATATGTTGTCATGCAGCACTGTCGTGTGTGTATATATATATATATATATATATATATATATATATATATATATATATATATATATATATATATATATATATATACTGTATATATATATATATATATATATATATATATATATATATATATATATATATATATATATATATATATATAGATATATATATATATATATATATATATATATATATATATATATATATATATATATATATATATATATATATATATATATATATATATATATATATATCGAGCTAATGTTGTTATTTATTTATTTGTTTATGTATTTGTTTATATGAAGGACCGCTTTTGAATTTCTTTACAAAATTACAAAATACATAGTCGTAATTATGATCTTCGAGCATGGAACAGTTTGTTGAGAGTGGCGAAAGAATATGTCGTCAGGTGACATTTTTGTGTACAAATATATCATGTTAATATTATTATTTATTTATTTGTGTATGTATATGATTATGTAAAGGACCTAGTTTGAATTTATTTACAAAATTACCAAATACATAACATCGCACTCGGAAACGTTTGTTGACCGTGGCAGAAGATTTTATGTCATCAAATTCCAGCTCGTATGCCATAATGTTCTCGTGTTTATTTGCTCTTCGGTTTGTTTCCCTCGTGTTTGTAGTTATTTTTGACCTATATTATGCCTACCAAGTGTATAGGAGATTCTTCTGATGGCAAAAGGAAATCCATTACCTTGAAAGTGAAATTAGATATAGTGAAATGCCTTCAAAAGGGAAAAAATGCTACCAACATTGGCCGATTACCGTTTGTGCAAGCTAGCCACTGGAGCACTGGTAAGGAATACTGTACTGTATATTGTATATATATACAAAATTCTCGTTTTCAGTTATAGGTATATTTCATATACCATAGAAAGGTTGTTTTTATGTCTTAGATGGTGAACTTTACAACTATGTTAGCATAGGTGTGTAACGTAGATGCTTATTAAGGTATGTTTTGACTTAAGTGAAAAACAGTTACTTAATGTCTTCAGGAACGGAACCGTGATGTAAGTCGAGGACCCACTGTACACATTGTAGAATGTAGTACTTGGTTTATAAAAATCTTAAATTACAAATTTCAACGTGCCATGGCATTTTTGGATCTTGTGAAGCCTTCAAATGATGGACAGAATGGAAGATATCGCATCCAGTGTACCCTGCAAGTAAAAAAAATATTGATGTGTAACAAATGAGCTGTGACAAGTTGTGACAGTATAAAACATTGGTATTCACGGTGAAGCCATAGTGTAGTAACTTCTCCGTTAGCAATTAGCAGTTCACGTCGTTTGGGTTCTCGTTCTTTTCCCTGTATAAGGTAAATAGATTATGAACAATTTGAAGTATTATCATTTATTCGAGAAAACTGGAAAAGAATTGCTATACTAATGAATGCTGCTAAAGCTAAAAATCTAGCATATACTGACGTATCAATACTCACTTTTTAATAATACGCATCCCAATCGGCAGTCCATAACATATCTCCTTTTCAGCAATTGCATTAGGGGATTTTGTCTCTGCAGACAATAACTGATCCTTCCACTTTAATAGTCCACGTTCTTCACGTGTGCCTGTTACACAAAGAAATTTTTAATAAGTATTGTCAAGAATTGTTTCTATGTTAATATATATATATATATATATATATATATATATATATATATATATATATATATATATATATATATATATATATATATATATATATATATATATATATATATATATATATATGTGTGTGTGTGTGTGTGTGTGTGTGTGTGTGTGTGTGTGTGTGTGTGTGTGTGTG
This sequence comes from Halocaridina rubra, assembly GCA_037179515.1. Lineage (NCBI taxonomy): Eukaryota > Metazoa > Arthropoda > Malacostraca > Decapoda > Atyidae > Halocaridina > Halocaridina rubra. Next base: position 33,260 of record JAXCGZ010009525.1, read on the forward strand.
TGTAATTACCTCTTTGTAATTACCTGATTGTGTTTACGGAAAAGAGCCCAAAGCTCGTATCTTCCCGTCTCCTCATCGGTTCCATTTTATACTTAGTGATACTTATCATACCTGCCCTTAAAACTATGGATTGAGATACCATTAACTACCTCCTCGCTTAGCCAATTCCAGTTATCAACTACTCTTACACTGAAAAAGTATTTCCTTACATCCTGCAAACAAGTTTTCTTACGAAGCTTCAAACTATGACCTCTAGTTCTACAGCCAGCCATATCAAAATATCGATCCCTATCCACTCTATCATAACCATGAAAGAATTTAAAGACTGTCACCATATCCCCCCTCACTCTTCTAGCTTCCAGTGATGGTAAGTCTAATTCCCTCAGCCTCTCATCATAACTGAGATTGCGTATTTCTGGCACCAGTTTCGTGGCATGTCTTTAAACTTTTTTAAGCTTAGCTATGTGCTTTTTCAAGTGTGGATTCCAAAAGGGGGCTGCATATTCGAGTTTTGGCCTCACATAGGGTACATAAATATTTCTGAACATTTCCTTGTCCATGTGCCTGAAGGCTACCCTTACATTTGATAAGAAAGCATATGCTGCCTTACTTTCTTCACAATCTTTGCATCATCTGCAAACATATTCATGAATGAATTTACAGACTGTGGTAGGTCATTTACATATACAAGGAACAAAAGTGGCCCTAAAACTGAACTCTGTGGAACTCCACTACTAACTCTTCTCCATGCAGACACTGAATGTCTTACTCTAACCCTCTGTTTCCTTCCTTCTAAGTAAATTTTTATCCATTCCAAGACATTTCCACCTATTCTAGCCATTGCTTGCAGCTTCCTAACAAGTCTCCCACGTGGAACAGTGTCAAACGCTTTCTGGAAGTCTAGGAATATGCAATCTGCCCAGCCCTCTCTTTCCTGTAAGATTCGGCTTACCTCATCATAAAATTCTAATAAGTTTGTTACTGTTGATCTACCTTCTCTGAAGCCATGTTGCCTCACTGACATAAAGTTGAAGGATTCCAAGTGAAGAGAGATATGTTTCCTTAGTAGTTTCTCCATAACGTTGCAAACTATGCTGGTCAAGGAAACTGGTCTATAGTTTAGAGCCATATCCCTCCTTCCCTTTTTGAAGATTGGTATCACGTTTGCTTGTTTCCAGCATCTTGGAATCTCCCCTGACTCCAGTGACTTTTTAAATATGATACTTAGTGCCACTGATATTGAGTTTGCGCATTTTTTAAGTACATGTGTGTGTGTATATGTATGTATGTATTGTTAAACGCCACATTCAACTGTAATAAGTTGGAATAAAAATGATGTGAAAAGTGCCCATATGTGGTAGTTAATTTTATGATAAGGAGAGTTTTAGGGGCAGCAGAATAAACAAGTAGCCTTGAATGCGAATTCGGTTCCCCTGATGTTCAGAATGTTTTTCGTTGGTGATAGTATATATATATATATATATATATATATATATATATATATATATATATATATATATATATATATAAACTAGTTCGCTTTTTACGCGTGTTTATAATCTGCGAAAGTGGAATAATGCCCCTTAAAAATAATAGTAAAAAAATACGAAATGTACGAATAACTCCCATGCAAAAAACTGGAAAAGAAAATTTTCATTTAAATAAAGAACCAACTGTCTCGGGGGCACTTTTCCGCCATGCTGCCATGTGCTTCTGTGTCTCTTTACCCAGCATACTGCGTTGATATATCGTTAGTTCCAACAGTGTTTGTGTTAAGGTTTGCATATCGTCAGGAAAAGCGTGCAAGAGCGCATCAGCTGATACGGAGGCGGTAAAATGTTTGCAGATAGAGGTTCGTTCTCACTCATCCTCCTCCTCTTCTACCGCTTAATGCGATCGGATATTATGAAGAGAATTGAAGAAAAGCGTTAAGAGCAAACAGCAAACAAACTTTCGATATAATATTGTCAGGGAAATAGCGTGTGAGAGTGCATCAGCTGATACAGAGGTGGTAAAACGTTTGCAGATAGAGTTTTGTTCTCCCGAATCCTCCTCCTCTTCTACCGCTTAATGCGATGGGATATTGGAGAGAATGGAAAATATGCTAAGTACAGTACGTGGATGAGCATTAAGAACAAACAGAAAAACAAACTTGTGATATAATATCGTCAGGGAAATAGCGTGCGAGAGTGCATCAGCTGATATGAAGGCAGTAAAACGTTTGTAAATAGAGATTTGTTCTCCCACATCCTCTCTTCCTTCTGCCGCTTGATGCGATCGAATATTATGGAGAGAATGGAAAGAAAGCATTAAGAACAAACAGCAAACGAATTTGAGGTATAATATCGCCAGGGAAACATCATGCGAGAGTGCATTAGCTGATACGGAGGCAGAAAAACGTTTGCAGATAGAGATTCGTTTTCCCGCATCCTTGTCCTCTTCTACCACTTAATGCAATAGGATATTATGGAGAAAATGGAAAAAAGCATTAGGAACAAACAGCAAACAAACATGCCATATAATATCGTCAGGGAAAAAGTGTGCTAGAGCAAAAACGTTTGCAGATAGAGGTTCATTCTCCCGCATCCTCGTGCTCACCGACACCATGCATGTCCCATTGTATGCCTGTTGCCCACTGCATAATAAAGTGCATTAATTTGTTTACTGTACAATAAATCTGTATATCTTATACACTCTACACTATTTGCATGTTAATATAAATAACTACAGGTCTTTCTGCTTTGTTATGTGCTTATAAAATATGTTTTACTTATCTTATATCTTTGGTATAGTGTGTCTATGTACGGTTGTGAAACGAATCTATGCCCATTATCATTGTTTCTTGTGGAAAATGAGTTACATTATGCGATTTTCACATTACCTGTCACTTCTGAGAACCTATCTTAGCGTTATTCTAAGAACTTGGTATATATATATATATATATATATATATATATATATATATATATATATATATATATATATATATATATATATATTATATATATATATATGAACGAGTGCGTGGTCGAAGTTTGAGAATGGTAGATGGGGAGGATACCGACTGGGAGCTGAATTAGTTGCTGTCTGCAGATGATACTGTGGTGGTGGCAGATTCAGAGGAGAAGCTGTGTCAGTTAGTGTCAAAAGTTTGAATGGTGTGTGAGAGAAGGAAGTTGCGAGTGAATGTGGGAAAGAGTAAGGTTATGAGGTGTACAAGAAATGAGGATGGTGCTGGATTGAATGTTATGTTGATGGAGAGACACTTGAGGAAGTTGATCAGTTTAAGTATTTAGGCTCATTAAAGCTGCAAATGGTGGAGTGGAAGCAGATGTGTCACAGAGCGAATGAAGGATGTAAAGTGTTGGGTGCTTTGAAAGGAGTGATGAAGAATAGAGAGTTGGAAATGAATGTTAAGAAAGTTTTGTATGAGAAAGTGGTTGTGCCAACTGTGATGTATGGATCAGAGTTATGGGGGTATGAAAGTAAGTAAGAGACGGAAACTAAATGTGTTTGAGAAGAAATGCCTGAGGAGTATGATTGGTGTATCTCGATTGGATAGGGTTAGGAATGAAGTGATGAGAGCAAGAACGGGTATGAGGAGAGAAATTGCAGAGTAGGGTGGATGGATGGATTAAGGTGAGCCCTAAATGATAGGAGGATGGATGTGAGAGAAGAAAGTGAGCGTGCTAGGAATATGAATGAGTGGCGAGTGATTGTGACGCAGCTCTGATGGGCATCTGCTGTTACCACGGGGCTGCATCTTACAGAGGTAGCCCTGTTGTAGGTACAGTAGGGGAGTTGGCAGTTGTGAAGCAACACAGGTTGTGGAAGAGCCGGGAGGATGGGCTGTGGCACTCCAGCAGTGCCATCTGAATGGTCGCCAGCTCCCTCGTCATTGCCCATAGAGCAAAGTAATCCCCTTATTGTTTTCTTTCTTTGATGTCGGCTACCCCCAATTAAAGGGGGAAACATCCAAGGTAGATAATAAATAAATAAATAAATTATATATATATATATATATATATATATATATAATATATATATATATATATATATATATATATATATATATATATATATATATATATATAATATATATATCTATATTATATATATATATATATATATATATATATATAATATATATATATATATATATATATATATATATATATATATATATATATATATATATATATATACATATATACATATATATACATATATATATATATATAATATATATATATATATATATATATATATATATATATATATATATATATATATATATATATATATATATATAATACATATACATATATATATGAAGCAAAAAAAGGCCCATAAATAAAACACAAAAAGAAGCGAAGATGTACTATATATTACGACTGGACTCCAGTCCTCTTCATTTGTACCTGAAGAGGACTGGAGTCCAGTCGTAATATATAGTACATCTTCGCTTCTTTTTGTGTTTTATTTATGGGCCTTTTTTTTGCTTCATATTGTGCTGTGATATAACAGTTTATTTTGCATATATATATATATATATATATATATATATATATATATATATATATATATATATATATATATATATATATATATATATATATATAGATATATATAGATATATATATATATATATATATATATATATATATATATATATATATATAGATATATATATAGTATATATAGATATATATATGATATATATATATATATATATATATATATATATATATATATATATATATATATATATATATATATATATATATATATATATATATATATATATATATATATATATATATATATATATATATAATAGTATTACTATTGTCAGGGAGAGTCGTTAAGTTTTCTGGGAATATCTTATACCTTTCACCAAGGGCATGGATTACTTGGCAAGAATGAAGTTAACTGGAATTGTAAATAAAGAAATAAGTTGCTTTCCAGAAGCTAGCTGTTAATCCTACCTGGAATGGTGTTATCAAGGATAAGTCCCAGTAATCCTCCAATGAACATTGAGTTTTGTAGAAGTACCAGAAAAGTTTGATCTAGCAGTACGACTCCAGTTTGGATGGCTTGTGGATGAGCTTCAACCCACTGGCAAAAAAATTATAATCTTGAAGCATATATATATATATATATATATATATATATATATATATATATATATATATATATATATATATATATATATATATATATATATATATATATATATATATATATATATATATATATATATATATATATACACACACAAGATGTTACATATGATGATGTTTAACTATCCATCATGGTAACATCGTCTTCACTTTTAGAACTCTCAGTCAAATAGAAAACATAGCCCAAAATCATCCCGAAAATTTTTAAAGGTATTTTTTTCTAATATTCATGCCTTGTATTTAAGATGCTGAGTTATCTTGAAACTTTTTTGTGAAAATATTATATATTGTAGATCTTTCTCCTCATTGAATATTGCATTTCAGTGTAAAAAAAAAATATAAACAGTATTTTTACAGCAATTGTTGTTGGAGATTTGAAATTTAAGTGCATGCATCACATAGTGAACAGAACTACGGAGGTATATTGAATTAGCCCTCAGATATACTAATATTACTAAAGCAGTCAAAAGGGAAAGTATAATCAAAGTAATTTTGTCATTGCATAGAGTAAGCTGAAATTATGTGTTTGGGAACTACCATTGTAATAAGATCGTATCATCTAACTAATTTCCTGGTCTTTACAAACAATTTAAATGTATTCTTACCTTTGAAAGAGAGAGACCAAAAAATACAGAAAAACCTAGAATGAAGAGATTCCTTGAAGAGGAGAGGTTCACATATTGAACAGAAGATAAGCCCACTGCCGTCACCATGGAGAATTTAATAGTAAATATAGCAGCAATGATAGGTTCTGGTATCGTAACAAACAAAGCTCCTACTTTCCCAAGTACTCCAAAAACCATCATAATGACTGCTGAGAACTGGATCACGCGTCTGCTTCCAACCTGTGATAATTTACAACATTTTCTTGTATTATGCAACAAAGAGAGGAGTTCAGTCATTCACTTTCATCTACCTTAACTTGTAATTCGTTAGATATATATTTATTTAGATTATAACCTTGAACAATATCATGTCAGTAAGGTCTTACTGACAGCTATTTAGTAATTGATAGTGATCTGAGATGTCTATTATTTTTTATTTTTTTTCACTTTCCATAGGTTTTTACTTTTAGAAGTAGCAGTTTTAATTTTCCATTTTCAAGCTCTTGGTTTCTTGTTTACTTTTGTGATGCTCAAATAGATAAATTGTTAGTTTCCTACTTTTCGTGATGATGCTCAAAATGATAAGCTCTTATTTTCCTGCTTATTTTGATGTTCAAAGTGATAAGCTTTTTGTGTACTACTTACTTTGGTGATGCTCAAAATTCCAATATTTCCTGAATATGAAGTTGAACCGCTTCCTGTACCCCAAAGTCCTGCAAGAATGCAGCCAATGCCTTCCATACCTATACCACGATTTATTGCATGTGTCGGAGGTGAAGGAGCTCCTAAGAAATACAAGGGTGATATTGATGTTTAAAAAAGGACCTGACACTTATATGTGTATGTGGGGCTTATATATGACATTCGATTCCCAATGGAACAGATTAGCCAGTAAATGAGACAGAAGAAGGAATACTGTAGCTAAGCCTATCAGAGTGGAGGAAATCTTAAAATTTTGTAATTTGACTGATTTCTAGTTTGTCTTTTTATAGCAGTACACTCCAAAGTAACAGCTTATCAAGTGAAAAGGAAAGAAGAGGGAATGCCGCGTATATACCTGTCAGAGAGGAGGAAAGAGTAGAAATCTGTAATAAGACTGTTCTGATTGGATGATGGTCCTAAACACTAAAAGCATGGAAATCAATATAAAAACAAAAGCTTTAAGATCAGAAAAATGAGACATATCTGTAAAATAAGTTTCATCTCTGTAACAGTAATAGAATTACAGATGGCAAAATATCACCTCCCTGTGGTGATAAATATGCAGCTACCAAATAGGCTATCTTTGCCTAACTTCTTTGCTGACAAGGAAATTTTGGATGGGTTTTGTGAATATTATTACTTGACTCAGGTGCATGATTTTTTTTTTTTACAACTGTAGAGCTATTTTGTCAGTGTGGAGTGATTACCTAATTGTGCTTACGGGAAAGAGCCCAAAGCTCGTATCTTCTCGTGATCGGTTCCATTTTGTACTTAGTGATACTTATCATACCTGTCCTTAAAACTATGGATTGAGATAGCATTAACTACCTCCTCGCTTAGCCAATTCCAATTATCAACTACTCTTACACTAAAAAAGTACTTCCTTACATCCTGCCAAGAAGTTTCTTACGAAATTCAAACTATGACCTCTAGTTCTAGAGACAGCCATATCAAAATATCGATCCCTATCCACTCTATCATAACCATGAAGGAATTTAAAGACTGTCACCATATCCCCCCTCAATATTCTAGCTTCGAGTGATGGTAAATCTAATTCCTTCATCCTCTCATCATAACTGACATTGCATATTTCTGGCACCAGTTTCGTGGCATGTCTTTGAACTTTTTCAAGCTTAGCTACATGCTTTTTCAAGTGCGGATTCCAAAAGGGGGCTTCATAATCAAGTTTTAGCCTCACATAGGTTACATAATTATTTCTGAACATTTCCTTGTCCATGTGCCTGAAGGCTACCCTTACATTTGATAAGAAAGCATATACTACGCTTACTATGCAATTTATATGTATTTCTGGAGACAAATCTGTCAGTATGTTTACTCCTAGATCTCTCTCATTTTCTGTCTTTTGAAGTTGTACTCCTGCCACCGAGTAGTCAAGCTTGGACCTTCTTGCACTTGTACTCATTCTCATTACCTTACATATTGAAGTATTGAATTTCATTAGCCACTTCTCTGGATACTCATGGAGACTATTCAGATCTTCCTGAAGTTCTCTACCATTGTTCTCGATTCTTACTTTCTTCACAATCTTTGCATCATCTGCAAACTTATTCATGAATGAATTTACAGACTCTGGTAGGTCATTTACATATACTGTACGAGGAACAAAGTGGCCCTAAAACTGAACCCTGTGAAACTTCACTACTAACTCTTCTCCATTCAGACACTGTGTGTCTTACTCTAACCCTCTGTTCCCTTCCTTCTAAGTAAGTTTTTATCCATTCCAAGACATTTCCACCTATTCTAGCCATTACTTGCAGTTTCTTAATAAGCCTCCCATGTGGAACAGTGTCAAACGCTTTCTGGAAGTCTAGGAATTTGTAATATGCCCAGCCCTCTCATTCCTGTACAATTCGACTTACCTCATCATAAAATTCTAATAAGTTTGTTACTATTGATCTAGCTTCTCTGAAGCCATGTTGTCTCACTGATAAAAAGTTGAAGGATTCCAAGTGAAGAGAGATATGTTTCCTCAGTAGTTACTCCATAACTTTGCAAACTCTGCTGTTCAAGGAAACTGGTCTATAGCTTAGAGCCATATCACTCCTTCCCTTTTAAAAGATAGGTATCACATTCACTTCTTTCTAGCATCTTGGAATCTCCCCTGACTCCAGTGACTTTTTAAATATGATACTTATTGCCAATTATATTGAGTTTGCGCATTTTTTAAGTACATGAGGGGATATATCATCAGGACCTGTAACTTTATGGACATCTAATTCCATCATTGCTTTGCATAACTCTGTGGCCGTAAGGTTAATATTCTCTAATGCCGGCCCTTGAGCTTCTATCTTTGCAATCTGAGGAGGTGGGGTATTTTCTACTGTAAATACTGACTGAAACTCCTTGTTCAATTCTTTGCAGATCTCCTCATCCGTCTCAGTGATGCTTCCATCTGCTCTCTTAAGCCTTAAAACCTGTTACTTTTACTTTTAGTTTTCCTCTGATAAAGCTGTGGAAAAGCTTGGGATTTTCTTTAGCCTTCCTGGTGATGTCCCTTTCATAGTTTCTCTCTGCCTCTCTTTTTTACTTACTTTTCTTTACATTTCTTGCTCTTTTGTAGGTTTGCCAGGCATTTATGTCTTTTCTCCTCCTATACCTTTTCCAGCATTTGTCTCTCCACTCCTTACCTCTTTTACACTCATTATCGAACATTTCTCTCTGGCATGAATTACACCTACTTTGGTGACAGGTATGCAGCAATCTACTATCTTCCCATATTTCTCACAAAAGATGTACATTTTTTGTACAGATTTGTTGTAAAATAAGGTCCTCCAGTCAATAGCTGCAAAAATCTCATTCAGTTTGATGTAATCTCCTTTCGGATAGTTCCTCCTCATGTTCTCTGTGCCTCTAATCTCAGGCAGAGTATCTTCAATGATATACTCCATCAACAACACACAGTGTCACTCTTTCCAATTGGTGGTTCATACACAATTTTTTCAATATCCAACACATTATCTGTGAATACTAGATCAAGTAGTGATGGCTCATCCCTACCCGTGGCCCTCGTTGGTTCCATTACATGTTGGTGTAGGAATTTCCATTGTACGCAATCCAGGAAACTTGCCCCGAATAAGTCCTCACCACTGTGTTTGTCAAGATTTATCCAATCTATCTCTTTATGATTAAAATCTCCCATAATAGAAATCCTCCATTTTCTCTCCCATGCCATGTTAACAACTGAGTTTATGACTTCAATAGTGCCTATATGGCTTTTCTCATAAACTTCTAGCCTATGTTGGTTCCTTGGTGGGTTATATACAACAGTTATTATAATGCTCTCTGACTCAGTATTTATGTGAGCAACAAGAAATTCCTTGAACTCACTTTCTATAGCCAAGCTTATTTCTTCAACTTGACTCCTTTCACTTATGAGCAGTGCTATCCCTCCACCAGTGCTCTCAAAGCTCTCAACCCTTAATATTCTGAATACCTTAGGAAAAATTTTGATACTGTTTATGTCCTCGCTCAACATATTCTCTGTAACTGCTACTATATCTGCCTTACTGTTGTGAATCCTATCTTTTAATTCTACTGCCTTACCAGCTAATCCATCAGAATTTGCGTATAATAATCTTAAAGAGGCCCCATCCCCTGATTTTCTGTCATTATCTTCTTTATCTTCCCTTTGTCTGGAAGAACTCTGAAATGAAAATTTTTCTTCTTTTCTTTATTTCTTTCCTCATTTAACCTTCTAGCCTCTTGCAATAAGTTTTTGATCTTTTCCATCTTTTCCTATGCTCTGTATTTTCTAATGAACACTTCTTTGAATTCTTGAAGGTCTTTTAGACTTTTTTTTCTCATCAATATTTCTCTCCATGTGTCCCCTCTCTCAAAGGTTACTTTTGTTTATCTCTGCTTTCCCTCCCTCAACTATTTGCCTAGTTGGTGAATGTTTACAATATCCTCAGGACCACAAACTACTCTAAGCTCTCTTATCAGGTCTACAACCCTGGCTTTATTTTCTTCAAGTCTCCCCTGCCATGTTGGCTCCTGGGATTTGCTTATGCCTGAGATAACCTCTGTCTTCTCTTTATCAAGTGCCTGTTTAATCATTGGATTGGCCCTTTTCATCACAAAGTCTTTTATTTTTTCGATTACTGTTCCTTTATAGTCAGCTGTTTGTATGTTTTCCATTGCCACCACCTTCACAGCCTCTTTTACTGCCACATTCCCCTTTAGTGCATCAGCAAAGGAAGTTTTCATGGCATCATGTTCCGTATTCAGCTCCTGAAACTCTTTTCTAAACTGTTCGATGTTGTCCTTAATCTGGACATTCCAAGCTACAATATCGTCTCTCTCAGAAGAGAGCAGTGAACTAACATTTAATCCATTTAGGTTTTCATTAAGCTGTTTGTTGTTATCTTCTTGTTTAGAAATTATGATTTCTAGTTCATTCTTTTCTCCTTCCAGCTTCTTTATTCGTTTTTCTAGTTCCTTTCTCTCCTGCCCTTGTTCTTTATTTGCTTCCTCCAAACATCTAATTTCCTCTCTGAGTGTTTCATTCTCTTTCATTTCTCTATCCATACTTCGAATTTTTTCATCAAGGTTTATAACCATTGTCTTTAAATCTTTGATTTTCTGTTTTAGTCTCCTAATAGCTACTCCTCCTCCTGCTGCTACATCCCACGGAGATCCTCTATCATCCCTTCCCGACCAATGAATAGGGGGTTGGGATTGGGACAGAGATGACCTCATTTTCATGTTTTCCCTTTTCACAGAATATAGAAAGAAGAAGAAGAAGAAGAAAAAAATAAAAAAGATAAAAGCTTTTATTTAAGCTTCACACAGAATTTCTATATCCTCATATATGTACTATTTAGTTACTCAATTCATCTCTTTGCTGACAACACACATCCTAACTTAAAATTTGACTTTGGTAATTTGAGGGGAAAAAATGCAAAACAAAAGTCTACATGAAGGCAAATTCGAATTTGTATCTGTTTTTTTCTATATATTCTTCTTAACTGATAGACTCACTTGCTAACCAAGGTTTGTTATCACAGGATCAGACTTTATATTTACCTCAATATATACAAAATAGAAAAAAATAATAAGATAGAAAGCTAAAAGAAAAAAATGAAAAAAAATAAGACAGCTGTGCTACTTGGCAACTTAAGTCAGTACTGTTTACATGTGTATTTTTAGTATTTATTTAATTGTTCAGTTTGGGAGTAGAAGCTATATGGTGCATTTGGTAGTCCTAATAATCAGTTTGCAGTTATTAGTAATACATAAGTTTTCTCTACTCTGATCTCTTTTTCTGATGAAGCATTGGTACTCAAGGTTAAAAGGTTATAGAAATATACAATTCACTCACCTGAAACTCTTGCACATACATAATAATCACCAACACTTTCAATAACTGAAGCAAAAACAGCCGCCAACATGCCAACAACTCCAGCAACACTTGCTGTTGGCATACCCCACTGACCTATGGATTTGGAAAAGGATTTTATTTAAAGCATTATTGTTTATAGCAGTCTGTTGTTATTATTTAAATAAACCTTTAGAAATTAGATTATGAGGTCTTTTAACAAAGAGATAATGACTAGATATTCTTATGGAAATTCTGTTTAGACCGTGTTGTTGTTGTTGAGTTCCTTTGGCTGACTGACTGAACATCCCCGAGTTCCTAAGGATGGCCACTGCCCATCCTGACTTTCACAGAGAGCTCTCAGGTAGTGTTTGTTGTGTTGTTGGCATATGTGGTTGGTTATTGGTTAAATGAGTCAACATTGAGTGTTTCTTAAATTTGCAATATATTCTGCAAGCGCCAAAATAAAATGTTATATGTTTTATTAATTTCTAGCAGGGCATTTATTTAGTATTCATTTTAAAATTTCACGTTCACGCATTTAAATAAGATAGCCACTTTGTTACAAAACAAGAAACTGTTTGAAAGTATTTTCACACAATAACCCTGTTAATAATTTCATTATGTTATGTTATTGGGATTGGTCAATAGAACATATGAAACAAATTGTACCTACATGGATAAGGAAATGAAAACCAAGGTGCCTTGGTAATCATATGCAGAGTGGAATCTGTGCTGGTAGCTGCTCCTTCAGGAAAGAAATCCAAGTGTGTCAGAACAAAACATACAGTCCACGAGATGAAGATCACAAGAAGTAGCTGTAAATGTTGCAGTAAACTTACGAGATTTGAAATGGTTATGGTATGTTTTGAGATTATTTTTCTGCAATACTCTACATGATGTATCAAGCTAAATGATAATATTGTGTTAAGAATACATGACATTTAGATGTTGCCCATACTTGAAGTGAAATGTCTCTGTTAACGATGTTGTAATAATTAAAATAAAATAATATTGGTGCCACACTGGTTGTGAAATGATGGTTCACCATATATTTTAGTTTGCTGTGCATGCTTATAGTAATGCAGTTTGTACTGATATTGCTATTGCTACAGTTGATGCTAAACTTAAAGGAATCAGACATTTAACTTGTGCTTCTCCTATGCTCTTCTTTCTCTTTATCAGCAGATGCAATGGTTACTAGCATTGAACATACCATTGAGGAAGAGGAAAAATGCAATTTGTACATGTCATGTTAAAGGGGTAAAATATCACTGCAGATAATTTTTCTAGCCAAAATTACAAAATGGGCACTGCACCAGACATCATTCCTTATGGTGTCGGATATGGTTCCAGACCTTCATGTGGACTTATTTTTTACAGCAAAAAACAAGAATCTAAACCAGCATGTCTCACTGGCCAGAGATCAGAATGCCATCACAGTCGACACAATCTCTGTAAGTTGATATGCATATTTCCTCCAGTGAGTCTAATTTCAGAGATTTTTTTGGGACTTCTCAATCATTCAGAGGGTGATCAACACTATCAAAAAGCCCATTGTTTGCAAAAGTGGGCTTGGTTGTGGAATTCTAAGTAGAATCAATAAGCTCAATATAAGGTCTTGTAGCATTCTAAATGAGTTACTCAACCAGGAAGTTGTGAAGTTTTCTTCTCTCTTCAATAAAGATACTCTCCAGTAAGCATTAAATATGTCTGTCGGTATAGAAATTGAATTTGTCTTACATAATGTCTATCTTGCATAAGACTTAATTTGATACTCCCAACCTCTGATCCTAAATTCTGTATCATCAAACAAATTAGAATATTAATTTTTCAAAAATAGATGATGTTTACCGGTATTGTTTTGAAGGGTTGTGTGTTTATGTAAGAAAAACCATGTCCTTTCTTGTAGATGGGAATAGGCACATTAATATTACACAAGTACTGAGAGAACAGTATTGCTAAAGTAAGTGTCCTGTGGAAAAGAAAAAAAAAGAGTAGGAGTTATATGTAAAAAAATGCATTCACCAATGAATGGATGAAAATATAATACAAGTAATCATTCTTTGGTACATTTGCAAAGTAGAAAATAAAAATATAAATACATGCATTAATCTGTACTCATATGATTTAAACAACAGTAGTCTGCATCAGCTTATTATTCACAGCGTTATGAAGTTTGCACTTTTATTTTAATAATAACTGAGAATTTGCTCACAGAATAAAAATGGGCCAGTTTCCAGAAGCTTGTGAAGAAGCAACTTCAAAAAGAGACAGCCCAACTAAGGTCACAGTGGGAACGATGACTAAGGGCGATATCCAACTCATCAGTAACCCAATGATACCTATAGAATATATTCCTCAGTTTAAGGTGGTGTAAATTATTTATCCTTCAGAATTTGATGTATCTTCA
>JAXCGZ010009525.1:52500-55000 GCA_037179515.1 Halocaridina rubra
TTCTTTCCATTATTTTATCTTCAACTGTAGTCCTAGTGCATGTTTGTTTCCAATAGTATTTTTGTAACATTAAAGAAATATTAAATGTTTTTATACTAGACTGCCCTCACAGGATCACTGGATTGGGTCATGTTTGCTAAAAATTATGAAGTAAATCTTTATTGGGCCTCACTTTGAATATTAAAAACCGTTCCAAAATAATTACAAAAATTAGGCAGAACATGATGAGTTTTTTGCTTTTGAAGAAACACAAAATATCCTCATTGACATTGGAAAAAGAACAACCATGTTCTACTCCTTTTTAAAACTCAATGTCTTTTCACGATGAGCAGTGCATAAAAAAGATCAGTACTTTGATGTCTTTCATAGTTAGTAATGCGTGTGAACCATAAAAATATAATACCCAGAAGACGTATGAATATTTTCATATGCATTATGCAAACCTAAACAGTGCATGGGAGTGGAAATATGTGAGTAACAGAGCCATGATTGTACAAATGCTTCTTGCAATATTGTTGCAAACTTTAATTTCTGTAGAATTGCTATATCCTATATGATAACTTTTCCCTAGCCCTAGTGTATGTCTCAACACCTTCCACACTTTCCAGCTGTTAGTCACATTTCACCCGTAGCATAATAAAGCTGTGTTCCGTTAACACTTGTATCACTCATCCATAGCCACCATAGCGCAGCGATTTTGAACTTATGGCCTGAGTACTTATATAACGACATGGCCAAGTATTCCAGATCTTGCTGTGCAATGCTGTTCAGGCTTCTTGTCATGGTTGCCTCGCCAGATCTTTGTCAGATCCAGAGGTTGCAAGCCAGCCAAACACAGGTCACGACAACCCCGGTACTGCTGAATGTCGCCCCTTCTCCACATGTTCCTTGGGCACCACGTGTTGTGATGTTCTCTGTTCCAGAGAAATGTGAGATCAAAATGTCATTTGCCACCTTCAGGACGTGGACGCTCTCAATGGAGACCTGAATATTCCTTAGCAGGTGGTCCGACATAGAAGTTGTCAAGCATATTTGGCTCAACCGTTGGCTCTTCAGTAAGCCTTGGATTCCAGGAATACGGGAAATGTGGTTGAATCTCACTCCTGTGCAGGCCTTAGACAATATCAAGGCTTTAGTGTTAGTCTCTACTAATCAGGCAGTACTGTGGAGTGGTTCTTTTTAGTGATATCCAGGCTCCAGATGAATCTATTAGTCTATATTTTCAAAGATGCTCACATCTGGTGCTAGAGTGTGCCTTTAAGTGACCTAAGTGTAGCCATAAGCTGAGTGATTATATGTCTTTACGTAAATTAACAGTAGGCTTATTTTTGTATGAGTGTGTAGATAAGCTTAGATCTAAGTGTTTGGTCTTTGAGACTGTGGCGAGAGATGCAGGTATTAACAGGTTTTAACAGCAACGGAGGATGACAATGAGGTAGCCGTCACTGCTATGCATACGACCACCAGCCATACCCCATAAAGCCCTGCAGAAATTGTGGGAACTCCCACACAGCTAATGGCTTTTGCCCTTCCAGGGGTGTTACCTGGTATAATTGTCATTGGTGGGGCACTTCAGAAAGTTTTGCATTAATATTTAGAAGGCTCACTCAGCAGAAGTATCTAGTGCCGTGGCGGTGGTGTCTACTACGTCCCCTCAACCCCTGCTGGCTATGTCCATTTCCTTGGCCAGTGAGGGGGTGGCCCTCCCCACCAATGCTGAGTTCGACATGGGTGCTCAGGTATGTGTGGCGGGGATGTCGCTGCTCCACTTGTTGTAACTTCCTCCAACCCAGCTATTACACTGACAATGTTTGAAGGATGTGGCAGGGTGCCACCTGCAATGTATGGGCATTGTAGAATGCCTCATTACCTTGGATGGTGTGTCGGCAGTACAGGAAAATTATTTTGTGGATTAAACTCTGTACCTATGCTTATCTCTGGCTGCTTGTAATAGCTTGGGACTGGTTTTCGACTCCTTCTTACACTGTATACCCATGGTGGGCCCCCTCATGGTGGTGTAGGTTACCTGCCTACCATGCCCTGTGTCCATGATTGTGGCTGCTGTGGTGGCACTAAGCCAGGAAGATGGCATTGTCATGGATGATGATACACTCTTGAGTGCAGCTGCGGAGAACTCTGTCTATTAATAACTTGTAGCTCGAGGTGTAGGTATTAGTGTGCCTCTGCCCCTTCTATGGCATGAGAGACAGACTAGCCATGGCCCAGGACCTGGTCACGTGCACCTACAAGAATGGCTACGTATCCCTAGTCATCCCAGAATCCCTCCGATACAAGAATGCAGCTAATGTACACAAAAGTCACCAAGGACCAGACTCAATGCTCAGGTGAGCCAGACAGACCATATAATGGCTTGGCATGGAGAGGGATCTGCAACACCCAGATCCACCTACATCTCCTGTGACATCCACACACCCTCCTCTCTGCCCGAGGCTCTAATTGTATCCCCTCCTCCCAAATATCCCTGCCAACAGGCGGTGGT
>JAXCGZ010009525.1:60000-82500 GCA_037179515.1 Halocaridina rubra
TAAGCTTGAAAAAGTTCAAAGACATGCCACGAAACTGGTGCCAGAAATACGCAATCTCAGTTATGATGAGAGGCTGAGGGAATTAGACTTACCATCACTGGAAGCTAGAAGAGTGAGGGGGGATATGGTGAGAGTCTTTAAATTCCTTCATGGTTATGATAGAGTGGATAGGGATCGATATTTTGATATGGCTGGCTCCAGAACTAGAGGTGATAGTTTGAAGCTTCGTAAGAAAACTTGTTTGCAGGATGTAAGGAAATACTTTTTCAGTGTAAGAGTAGTTGATAATTGGAATTGTCTATGCGAGGAGGTAGTTAATGCTATCTCAATCCATAGTTTTAAGGACAGGTATGATAAGTATCACTAAGTCTAAATTGGAACCGATCAGGAGACGGGAAGATAAGAGCTTTGGGCTCTTTCCCGTAAACACAATTAGGTAATCACAATTAGGTAATCACACAGATACGAGCTTTGGGCTCTTTCCCGTAAACACAATTAGGTAATCACAATTAGGTAATCATATATATATATATATATATATATATATATATATATATATATATATATATATATATATATATATATATATATATATATATATCTTCAAATAAGCACGTTATCATATTTGAAAACATGAATAATTTTTACCCCTACCGGGAGTTGAACCTAGGACACATAATTACTGTGTCAAGGCTCTACCAACTACACTACAGAAGGTCTAAAAGACAAACCAACCTTACAGTTTAACTGCTATACTAGGAATGAATACATTCTATCTGAATGCTTTTTGTTCCTTTTGCAGTTTCTCCTAACTTCGCTCATGGCTTCGTTTTCGCATTTAATTCAAATCCCAATCTAATTAGGGACCAATAATAATCAAATAAGCATTCAGAGAGAATATGTTCATTCCAAGTATAACATTTAAGCTGTAAGGTTGGTTTCTCTTTTAGACCTTTTGTGGTGCAATTGGTAGCGCCTTGGCACAGTAATTATGTGTCCTGGGTTCAATTCCCGGCTGGGGTAAAAATGAGTCATGTTTTCACATATGGTGACGTGCTTATTTGATTACTGTTGGTCCTTAATTAGATTGGAATTTGAATTAAATACGAAAACGAAGCCACGAGTGAGGTTGGGAGAAACTGCAATATGAACAAAAAGGCATTCAGATAGAATGAGTTCATTCCTAGTATAGCAGTTAAGCTGTAAGCTTGATTTATCTACTAGACCTTCTGTGATGTAGCTGAAAGCGCCTTGCCACAGTAATCATGTGTCCTAGGTTCAAGTCCCGGTCAGGGTAAATATGATTCATATATATATATATATATATATATATATATTATATATATATATATATATATATATATATATATATAAAGGGACAGAAAGAAATATTTTACTTTGCTTTTATATCATAGTAGGTGACTAGAAGGGATAGGGGATAGGGACCTGGTCACCCATACTTCATGCTATTCCTCGCTGACTTTTTGTCTCATTTATGTGCAAAAATCCTGATAGAATGCGTAAGGACAATCGAGTACAATGTGATTTTATTTATTTTGTATGTGTGTTTATATATATAATATATATATATATATATATATATATATATATATATATATATATATATATATATATATATATATATATATATATATATATATATATATGATCATCTTGCTAACCTGAGAAGGATAAAGTGTTAAATTCTTACCTGAAATCCGTACATAATGCATTCATACCACGGGGGTATATCTTCGATAGCATAAATAAGTTCCGGAGATACGTTTTTTGTCTCTGATGTGGATTGCGATCTTTCATCCTTCATGTTACTTATTTCCTCCGCTGCAGTGTGTACTTCATTGATGTGCACGGAACCACTCATATGATCCTAGAATTCAGTATACTTCCTATTGGTTCTAATAAACTGTATCATTAATTCTATAATGGGCAATGCATTGTCATTATGATAAAAGCATGACTTTGAAGTTAAATTGTAGTATAAATAAGACTTGGAGCCACCATGCATCAGATGTTTCATTTAGAGAAGAATATTGCATAGGAAGAGTTTCTTCCAGTGATGTGAACTCTCTTCAAATATTCTTCGCTGTCTCAATAAATGTAGGCTATTGAAATCTCAGTTTTCTCACTGATGCTTTCTAGCACATGGCATTGAAAACAATGCACTTGAAAGGACACAAGACTTTTTGACGAAAGTGTGTTTAGGGAACGAGTTGCTAGATGAATCTCTCCAATTATTAAAACTCAAGGATCGATTACCGGACGGGTAACAGTGACCCCAAATGACAGGCTGAAAAGCATACTGAGAGTGGAAATGAGATAGGTTTTCTTAAGAAACTGTAGAATGAAAGCTTAGTTTTAAAAGTTTGCATTACGAGAATATCAAGACAGCCTAAGTAGTTTTCAATGAATCATCTCTGGAGAAAAAGCCCTTATAGCTTATTGTATGAAAGTCTACTTAAAAGTGATACCTGAATCATGGTGTCTTCAAAGTTTAGTCATAGCGTAAATAGTCTCCGAGGAAATTCGTTTTTGTTAGACTTCTATAGATATGGACATGTGTTCTAGAAATCTGTGACGAAATTTCATAACAGAACAGCCATGCAAGCCACTGCCAGAACATATTTCTCTCCCATCATAAGAGCAACAATGCTACATTTTGTGCTACCTTCCAGCACTTACTCAATATGCAGCATTTACGTTTTTACTCATATATATATATATATATATATATATATATATATATATATATATATATATATATATATATATATTTCTTTTTTATAGTTAGGCAGTTATGTGAGAAATAAATAGCAAAGGGTAAGGATGTGTATTTTACATTTTTGGATCTGGAGAAAGCGTATGATAGAGTTGATAGAGAGGCAAGTGGAATGTTTTGAGATTATATAGAATTAATGGTAAATTGTTGCATGCAGTGAAGAGTTTATATGAGGGCAGTAGAGCTTCTGATAGGGTAGGAAATGAAGTGAGTGAGTGGTTTCCAGTGAGTGCGAGAGTGAGACAGGGATGTGTGATGTCACCATGACTGTTCAATTTGTATATTGATGGAGTCGTGAGAGAGGTGAATGAGCGAGTGCATGGTCGAGGTTTGAGAATGGTAGATGGGGATGATAACGAGTGGGAGCTGAATCAGTTGCTGTTTGCAGATGATAATGTGGTGGTGGCAGATTCAGAGGAAAAGCTGAGTCAGTTAGTGTCAGAATTTGGAATGGTATGTGAGAGAAGGAAGTTGGGAGTGAATGTGGGAAAGAGTAAGGTTATGAGGTGTAGAAGAAATGAGGATAGTGCTGGATTGAATGTTATGTTGAATGGAGAGACACTTGAGGAAGTTGATCAGTTTAAGTATTTAGGCTCTGTTATAGCTGAAAATGGTGGAGTGGAAGCAGATGTGTGTCACAGAGTGAATGAAGGATGTAAAGTGTTGGGTGCGTTGAAAGGAGTGATGAAGAGTAGAGGGTTGGAAATGAATGTTAAGAAAGTTTTGTATGAGAAAGTGGTTGTGCCAACTGTGATGTATGGATCAGAGTTATGGGGTATGAAGTAAGTGAGAGACGGAAACTAAATGTGTTTGATATGAAATGCCTGAGGAGTATGATTGGTGTATCTCGGTTGGATAGGGTTAGGAATGAAGTGGTGAGAGCAAGAACGGGTGTGAGGAGATAAATTGCAGCCAGAGTAGATATGAATGTTCTGAGATAGTTTGGCCATGTGGAAAGGATGGATGATGAAAGACTGCTGAAAAAGGTGATGAATGCGAGAGTTGATGGGAGAAATGCTAGAGGGAGGCCTAGGTTTGGGTGGATGGATGGAGTAAGGAGAGCCCTGAATGATAGGAGGATGGATGTGAGGGAAGCAAGCGAGCGTGCTAGGAATAGGAATGAGTGGCGAGCGATTGTGACGCAGTTCTGATGGGCATCTGCTGTTTCCACGGGGCTGCATCTTACAGAGGTAGCCCTGTGGTAGGGGCAGTAGGGGAGTTGGCAGTTGTGAAGCGACACAGGTTGTGGAAGAACCGGGAAGATGGGCTGTGGCACTCCAGCAGTGCCATCTGTACGGCCGCTAGCTCCCTCGCCATTGCCCATAGAGCAAAGTAATCCCCTTATTGTTTTTTTTTTTTTAAGTCGGCTACCCCTCAATTAAAGGGGGAAACAGCCAAGGTATATATATATATATATATATATATATATATATATATATATATATATATATATATATATATATATATATATATATATATATATATCGCCTAGGCTTATTAATGTTATGAGAGGCAAATTTAGCCAACATACACTTGAGATCAAAATTCCAAAAGACATTCACCATTGTTTTTAATTAAAAGTAGTCACGAGATGATTATACTGTGGAGTAGCCCCTCCCAAAAGAGGAAGAACTCCCTTTGGTTCTGGAAGCCTATTGGCTGATCTGTCCAAGCCGACACGCCCTGCCCTTTGGGTCCTACAAGAACACCCGAGGCAGTCAAACACAGAGAGCTTAGTAAAAACTTTCCCCGGGGCACGAATAAGATCTCAGTTTTGATAGACATTAAGGGAAGGGGGCATTGAGGCGTCAGATACGTTGTACTCTTGACTAAATTTAGTTTAAAGTGAACCATCGCTTGTCCGTTCTAACCACGCACGTTCCTGGTAATGAAGTATTAAATAGTCAGACTAAACGACAGTGGTGGCAGGATAGTCTAAAAGTAATTGGACACTTCTCTACTAAAAGTTAAAACATAAAATGAGCACTTTTGTATCATAAATACTTACATAATGCAACAGTATTTCTGGCACCAGTTTCATAGCATGTTTGACCTCTTTCCAACTACCTTTTTCAAATGCGGATTCCAAAAGGTTGTTGTATATTCAAGCTTTGGCCTCACATAAACTACATTAATATTTTTGAACATTTCCTTGTCCATGTGTCTGAATGCTATCCTTGCCTTTGCAAAGAGAGCATATGCAACTCTTAATATACCATTTATATGGATTTCCGTAGGGAAATATGCCAATATGTTTATCCTTAGATTTTTCTTTGCATCTGCTATTGAGTGGCCAAACTTTGGCCTGCTCGCACTTCTATCCATATTTATTACCTTACATTTCGAAATATTGAATTTCACTAGCAGATTATGTAGGTCTTTATGAAATTATCTATCATTGTTATCGTCTTTTACTTTCTTCACAATCATTGCATCATCTGCAAGTTTATCAAATATGCATTTGCTGACTCCTGTAGGTCATTTAGATATACAAGGAAGAAAAATGATCCTAAAACTGAATCCTGTGGAGCCCCGCTACTAACCTTTCTCCAGTCAGAACACTGATTGTCTGACTCTAGCACTGCTCCCTCCCTACTAAATAAGTTTTTATCTATTCCATGACATTTGAATTCTTCTGAGGAGAAACAAGGCGCTTAAAAGTGATAAAATGATATTTGCAGATTAACCGCAGTAGTTCAGTGGACAGTTGTAGAGTAACCTGTAGAGTGTTTGACTCTGGAGGTGATGGACACACGTTCGAGCCCTTTGTAGGTCAATAGGAAGGGCATCTAGCCTTAATTCCCCAGCTTCAATCTATCTTCGTTCACTCCCAGATGGGGACTAATAGTGACACGTAATAAAAAAAAAAGTATGCAGCTTACATCTACAAATTCCATTGTGGGATACCAAGCAATTGTGAAAGGATCAGGGCATACTGGGAAAACATGCGACTGGTTTTGGTAATTTTCTTAGGATGGAATTAGGACATTTTCACGTCTTTTCTTACGCATATGACTCCGAGCAAATGATGACGATTATCGAGTGCTGTAATGATTGTGATGATGATGATGATGATGATGATAATTATCATTATTATTATTATGACATAGACAAAGGTAAATGTGTCTGTTTTTACCCAGTTGTGCTTATGGGAAAGAGCCATGTGCTCGTAACTCCCCGTCGACTGATTGGTTCCATTTATATAATAAGTGATACTTATCATATTTGTTCTTAAACTATAAATGCAGCCTACTTCCTCACTTAGTGAATTTCA
The DNA here is from genome assembly GCA_037179515.1 of Halocaridina rubra. Taxonomy (NCBI): domain Eukaryota; kingdom Metazoa; phylum Arthropoda; class Malacostraca; order Decapoda; family Atyidae; genus Halocaridina; species Halocaridina rubra. The sequence continues at coordinate 66,072 of JAXCGZ010009525.1, forward strand.
ATCATCTTCCATTCTTGCGCGCAAAAAGTACCTCTTTACATCCTGCAAAGAAGCTTTTTTTTTTTTACAAAGCTTCAAACTATGACCTCTAGTTCCAGAATCGCCGATATGAAAAATTTCGCTTTCTGTCCACTCTGTCAAAACCACGAAGTAACTTAAAAAATGTCAGCATATCCCCCTTCCTCCTTTTTATATCTGAGATTGCGTATTTCTGTCACCATCTTCGTAGCAAGACGTTTCCACCTATTATTGCCATTAATCGCAGCGTTTTGATGAAGCTCCCATATTGGGCTGTATTAAATGATTCATTCGGTTTTTAAGTCACGAACTCCCTTTTCTACTAAGGGCTAGGACGGTTGACTTTTTGCGAAGGACTTTGTATTGGTAGAGGTAATCGTTACCCTGAGTGTATGCCCTTGCTAATCTCAGTCAGTGAAAGGGCGCGAGCCCTCGACTGGCCGACCCAGAGTCGTGGACACTACCATTTTGCCACGGAGACTGCAATTGGGCTGTATTAAATGGGTTTGCTAGAATCTGACATTGTCCTACTTAAAAGAGATAATTCTAGGCTGATACTCCTATCAGAAACATCTCCACCTCTCAGTTCAGTGCTGTCACCTAACAACGATGATGTCCCTTCTATCAACAACCCTCAGGTTTTGCAAACTAGGTTTTCTGTCTCTACTCACAATTCCTTCATTGCATTGAGAGACGAATGTGACAGTGGTAGTGAAGAAGAGGTAGATCCAGATAAAAGTGATAGTCATCAAGACAACCTGAATGCACCATCTAGCATAAATAATCAAATCAGTAACAGGTTACAAAATAGTGATGAAACAACAGCGTCCTTCCCCTCTACTCCTAACAATACAACAACAGGCACTAACCAGAACAAGATTCTTCCCAGCACAAACAACCAACCTGGTAAAGAGTTGCAAAACAGCGAAGAAGATATAGAGTCAATCTCCACTACTCCTAACAACACAGCAACTATCACTAACCAGGACAACCAAATTACACCTTCCAGCACAAATAACCAACCCAGCAATAGGCTGCAAAATAATGAAGAAAACAGAAAAGACAAAATAGCAGCAGTCTCTATTCTAAACATTCCATCGAAGTCCTCTCCCCCACAGCCACAGTTGCTCAATAATGCAAGTGCAAGGGTTACAGCTCAAATATATATTCGCATTCCTGGCAACCCCTTTGAGAGAGAGATACGTAATACATTGACAAATCAAGGCATTCCTTCTGAAGAAGTCTTGATTAAGGAGCTTTCTCGCAAACCAAACTGGGTTTCCTTCGCAATAACGATATCGAAAGGATTTGAATATGTGCCTTACAAACTGAAGCAATGGCCTACAGGCACAATTGTCCAGCCATTTCGTGGGGGCAAACAATGGACACAACCTAGGTATTCTACAAAATATCCCAAACTACAGTCATACCAAAATAAACAGCAAAGAGCTAATGAAACAATCCCCTATACGCGAGACTACAGAAAGAGACACGATACAAACCTCTCTTATCGCCGTCCACGCACAAGAGACTTCTCCTGGAGTGACGGCTCTTACAACCCTAGACACTCACCTAGGCATACAAACTTTGGGAAGGCCCGATCATACCACGGCACGTACTCAAACCAGCGTTACACATCCAACGGCAGGTACAGACACCAGGATCCATGGGCTAACCCCAAAACACACTTCAATGATGAATTCCCAGCAGAATCACACAGTCGAAACTACAACTATGACTATGGATACCACCCCAATGAAACATGGTAAGAATGTAACATTAGTACATGTGAACGCTCAGTCCCTGCTCGCTCATTTTGAGGAAATAATAATGCTAACAAAAGACTACAACATAGACATCCTCTGTGTAAGTGAAACTTGGCTTCCTCCTACAACTGAAAATAAATATGTGAATATCCCAGAGTTTAAAATATTTCGCAATGACCATGGCCGAGGGGGTGGGGTTTGTATTTATGTTAGAAATTATCTTAGTGCATCAGAAATAACCACAGGTTTAGAAAAAACTGATGAGCTCGAAGATTTATGGATCACTGTGCAGTATCAGAAACTTCCATCTTTCATTGTAGGGTGTGTTTACCGTCACCCTAAAGCACCTACCAGTTCATTCAATCATCTGCTAGAAACATTCAGAAATATTTGTGTGCGTCATAAACCCATATACATACTTGGTGATTTTAATGATGACTTGCTCTCAGCAGATAAGAAAATGAAAAGGGTGATCAACACTGTGAAGTTAACACAAATAGTGACAAAACCGACCCGCATAACCCCTAATTCTAGGACTCTTATAGATCTGATAATAACAAATAAAGTGGAAAGTATACCCTATTGGGACGTAGTTCCCTGCCCAATTGCAGACCACGAGCTGAACATTGCTATGCTAAACATAAACAAGCCGAAAAGGAAGCCTCTCCTCAAGACATTCCGCTGTCTAAAAAATTACTCCCCTGATATCTTTTGTGAAACATTAATCAACAACACAAATGCACTTAATAGAATTAAATACACTGATAACGTCGATTTGCAGGTTGAGGTTTTAACAAAAGTCTTCCTTGAATGCTTAGATAGTTGTGCACCCATTGTAACAAGAAAAATAACCCTCCCCTCAGCCCCATGGCTAACTAATGACATCAAAGAGGCAATGCAAATCAGAAATCAAATACAAAAAGAGCTAAAAATGAATAGATATGATATGACTCTCCGAGAACGTTATAAAACAGAAAAGAAACGTGTCAGATCTCTCATCAGTGTAAGTAAAAAAGACTTTTACAAAAAACAATTTAATGACTCTAGACATGATACAGCAGCAACATGGAAAGTGATAAGAAGCATGATACCAAATGAAAAGAGTACCTCAGAAAGTTATGAAAATATTACGGAGTTGAAAGACAAAGCAGATAACTTTAATAACTATTTTGCTAACGTTGGCAAAAATACATATGAAAAAACTCAAGAAAACATCAACTCAGTGAATATGAGTAATTGCTTCAATGACAATTCTTCCAATGAAAACACAAGAGAGTACTTCAAGATAAATCCTATAGATTGTGCTACCCTAATTCTTACCATAAAGAGCCTAAGAAACTCTGGCTCTTATGGTTCAGATGGTATACCATTTCAGTTCATCAAAGATGCTCTACCCATGATTGCATCCTATATTCTAACTATTATGAACACTTCCATTGTTACTAAAAAGTTTCCTGACTCTTGGAAAATATCACATGTAATACCTCTGCATAAAAAGGGGGACAGAGAAGATGTGACAAACTATCGTCCCATTTCCCTGCTACCCATTTTCTCTAAAATATTAGAAAAAATTGTTGCATGCCAACTTATGTCATATTAAGGATCAAATAGACTACTAACGATTAGCCAACATGGTTTCAGACCAAAACTCTCGACGGAAACTTCACTGCTTAAAGTTACGAATAGTATATATAATAATATAGATATGAAAAAAAATATCTGTGCTAATTTTATTAGACTTATCAAAAGCCTTCGACAGTGTAAACCATGAAATTCTTTTAAGTAAATGTATTAACTTAAATATTGATCCAAGCTAGTTTAGCGAGTATCTATCTAATCGTAAACAGTCCATACGTCTTAACAACATTATCTCTGTGCCAAAAAATGTATCATTTGGTGTTCCACAGGGATCAGTACTTGGTCCTATCCTCTTCTCCATTTACGTAAATGATCTATCTTCTTTCATTTCTGACTGTCTAGTCGTACAATATGCAGATGACACTCAACTACTCCTTAGTGGTGATATTAATAATCTCCCAGAGCTAACTTTAAGAGCAGAAAACACTCTGTCAAAAATTAAAACCTATTTCCAAGAAATTGGGCTGTTAATTAACGAAAGTAAAACACAGTGCATATTTATTGGTTCAAGGTTCCACATAGCACAAATTCCAGAAAACACAACAATTAATTTTTGCGACAATATTATCACACCTAGCAAAACAGTCAAAAAACCTAGGAATTCACTTTGATAACCACATGTTGTTTGATTCCCACATAGATAAAGTATGCAAAAAGGTTACAGGAACACTAGTGTACTTATCACGTATAAAAGACAATTTTGAGACTACCACTCGAATAACTGTTGTTGAATCTCTAGCCCTAAGTCACATTAATTACTGCACAACTGTTTGGGGAGCTACCACTAAGACTCAGATAAACAGAATACAGAAGCTTATTAATTTTGCAGCTCGAGTTGCCCTGGGAGGAATAAGAAAATATGACCACATCACACCAGCTCTCAATAAACTTGGGTGGCTGCGGGCAGAAAATAAGGTCGCTTATGCTATTTATGTTTTTGTATTCAAAATTTTGGACCATCATTATCCTAGCTGGCTATTTGATTTAAAAACAGTCAGGGATATAAGGGGAACCAACACAAGACAGAGCAGTGAGCTCTTTATTCACAGAACAAACACAGAAGCAGGTTCAAAGATGATCACTATCAAAGGGCCAACACTCTGGAATAATATTCCAGAGCATCTTAAAAATGCATCCTCCTTCACAGCTTTCCAAGGCAAACTATATAGTTTTCTTTTGGACAAATAGTTGCTGCTCATTAAGAACTAATTATTCTCATTGTAAGGAAACAAATATGGAAATGATGCCGATAATAACGATCCTGTATCTAGTGGCATACTTACTATTTTATTATTAACATTATTGTTAACATTTTTATTACAGCATTATTATTTTCTATGAAAGCTACATTTAATTTAACTATATGTCTAACCCTCTTATTTATTAGTTTAATTACATGTCTACTTATAAGTTACTATTAATGTTGAATAACCATTGTACAAAATGGAAATACATGTTTTGATTTGATTTGATTTGATTTGATTTGATTCTTAAAATCTTAAGACTTTAGAATCTATTGATCCCTGTCTTTCTTGTATCATTAGGCTTACTTCATATCAATATTCTCATACGTTTGCTAGTATAAATCTGTCATCTCTAAGGCCATGTTGTCTTACTGACAAAAGGACTATAAGTGAAGAAAAATGTTTCTCCGTAACATTACAAGCTATGCTAACCAATGAAACATGCTTATTGTGTAGAATTATTTTTTCTTCCTTTTTCGAAGATAGGTACCATATTTTCTTGCTTTCATCATTTTGGCCCTTTGCAAATTTGAAGCTTGCTCTCTGACTTTTAATTCCCATCTGTCAAAGATATGGACACGTTTTGGATTTTCATTAGCTCTTCTTGTAATATCTCTCATATTTTCTGTTTCTTTTCTCTTTCTTAGGTACTCATTTAATACTCGTTAGTAATTTTGCCAAACATTTATACATTTTCTCCTCCTATACCAAATCCATTATATGTCACTATTCTCCTTTGTCCTTTTACATGCATTATTGATTTGTTGTGGTTCACCAGTTACTATCTGCAAAATGATCAGTAATCTGAATGTGATCCCAGTACTACCTCATTTCATTTTTGGTCCCCTACTCTTAAGTAGAACATCATCAGTGCTATATTCCATCAACACACAGTGGACATTTTTCCCAATCAGTGGCTCATATTTAATTTTGCCAGTATTTTACACGTTATCTGTGAATACTAGATCGAGCAGCGATGCTTCATCATATCTGGCCCTTATTCTTACTAGTTCATCGGTTAAAGACCTTTTGTTTTCACACTAAGTCTCTCTTCAATAGAAGTCTTCTCCCTGTGGGTCGAGACTAGTTAAGTCTATTTTCTTGTAATTAAGCCCCCAATAATTGATATTCTACACTTTCTTTCACGTGTTATGTTTACAACTTAATTTATCACTTCTAGTTGCCTTATATAACTCTAATCTTTGCTGAGTTCATGATGGGTTTTATACTATAGCCATTATAATACTCTTTGACTCCGTATAACAATATTTACTTCCACCTCGACCTTTTCACTAACGAGCAACGCTCTCCTCCCGAATAGGCTATGTCAGCCTTCATTATTTTGCATCCCTTAGGAAAAATATAACACTATATATACTCTTAAATATTGTCTCTGTAATTGCTATTATATCTGCCTGATTGTCGTGTTCTATATTTTATTTCTTTTACCGTAGCAGCTACCCCCATCAGCACATGTGTAAAGTAGCCTTAATGAAGCTACTGTATATCCCTTGGTTTTATATATATATATATATATATATATATATATATATATATATATATATATATATATATATATATATATATATATATTTTTTTTTTTATTTTTTTTTTATTTATTTATTTATTTATGCGAAGTCTGAAAAGAAAATTTCTCTTTACCTTCATTCATTCCTTATTGTTTCCTGTAACAATTTTGTATTTTCCATCTCTTCCCGTGTTCTAAAGGTCGAATGAACACCGTCTTGTATTCTTGGCAGTCTTTTAGATAATTTGCCCTTATCAGTAATATTATCCATGTATGTATATATATATATATATATATATATATATATATATATATATATATATATATATATATATATATATATATATATATATATATATATATGTATTTTTTATAATTTTTTATTTTTATTTTTTATTTATTTATTTATTTTTTTTTGAAGGTGGCCTGAATTAGTGTTACCTTTTCCTTCTTAACGTCCTTTCCTGTTGGTGATTGTTACAACATAATCTTGACCCTGTAATACTTCAGGATTCCTAGTCAGTTCTAAATCCCTAGCAGCAGCCACCCGTTGCGATACTATAGCTGAGGGGTCTTTTGAAATTAAATAGTCCTGTCCAGGACTGTTCAATGTTAAGACTTCCTTCAATTACGGTTCTTTTTCTATGCCTACATCAACACCGAATATTCTTGGATTTTCGTTACACATATCTTGTTATCCCTTCACATCTGACAAGTCACAGCACTCCCCATCTCTTCTTCTCTTTATGTTTTCTTCGTGCCCAGGGCTGATGAGGGGAGCTTTATTTATTTAATTTTTTTGGCCTGTCCTGGTGTCACAATCCTTAAAAAAAAAGAAAAGTCATAAAATTCGAGTCTTCCCTGCCATGTTGACTCTTGATTTTCACATATGGCTGAGATTATAACAGTTTCTCTTTATCATTGGTCGATTTACCAAAGGCCTTTCTCTCTTGGTCAAAACCTCTCTTATTTTTTGATATAATTTCCCTAAAATGAAATGAACCCACATTTTCCAGTATCACCTCTCACATTCTCTTTAGGGCCATGCTTCCTTTCTCTGTATCTGAGAAAGTTTTCGTGAAACTTTCATGATCTGTATACTGCTACAGAAAATCCTTTCTGAACTGTCATATATTTTCATTTATTGTGACATTCCAACCTGCTGTCTCATATCTCAGAATATAGCTTTGCACTCTCTTGTAATTAACTTATCATCCAACTTTTTGTTATTATCCTTTTGCTTGGAAAATTTACTTTTTGTCTACGCCTCTTGTATCATATATCCTATTTAAATTGTATTATCTCTCGGTGTATTATTTAGCTCCTTTTACCCTTTAACTTTTCTCGCAAGCAATTTAAGTATTACTAAGTCTTATATAGAGGATGTTTTGTTGACAAGTAGCGTCATATATAAGTCGTGATTGTCTCTGTAATCTATTAACCATAGTTTACCAACGATGTAACTACCACATCCAACATAAGAATTTTATGTATACCTTACCTGGTACATATTTGCCTAGTCCCAAATACTCTCTCTCTCTCTCTCTCTCTCTCTCTCTCTCTCTCTCTCTCTCTCTCTCTCTCTCTCTCTCTCTCTCTCACACACACACACGTGTTTGTTGAGGAGTTTACATAATAATTCACATATCAGCAGTTCACAAATCCCCTTATATAATATTTGTATGTATGCCTATGCATGTAATATTAATTATATTTTATTGGTAGAGGATTTAATTTTGAGATCGTTTGAAGGCCTCCTACCGAAGCCGTGTCGGGATTTCCGAACTCAGGGGATTATAAGATCGAAGGTTAATAAGATATAGGAAAATCCTCCACAAATGTTGTTACAATTAGTAAAGTAACTGGGAATAATTTTGGGCTGGTCTTTACAAATATTTTTTTTTATTTATTTAAATAGTACAGCTTTAGATTTATTTGAACTTACGACGGTAATCACTGCAAAGCTAATTACAGAGAGTTTTGAGAACTTCAGTAATGCAGCTGTCTCTGTCATTATTGTTTATACCACACAGACGGTTATAGCTGAGAAGCTGGTGGCAATTAGATGGTGTTTAAGAAATGCAGTCTCTGCTTCATTTACTAGGTTACAGAAGCTTAGATAAGAACAGCCTTACTAAAAGAAGAGTAGCTTAGTCTGCTATGTTGCAAAGCAACAACTAAAATTTTGTATTTCATCCTAGAGAGGTCTAGAAAATGAAATTACATATTTCATAAGAGAGCAAACTGTGACGTTTGTCAATATATATATATATATATATATATATATATATATATATATATATATATATATATATATATATATATATATATATATATATATACTATATATATATATATATATATATATATATATATATATATATATATATATATATATATATATATATATATATATATATATATATATATATATATATATATATATATATATATATATATATATATATATATATATATATATATATATATATATATATATATACATACAGTATATATATATATATATATATATATATATATATATATATATATATATATATATATATATATATATTGACGTAAAGTTATTTTACACAAGAGGTGTAACATGACATTACCCATGTTATGTTATGTGTGGCCCAAGTGGTGTGACTTGACATTTCCTGTGTGGTGTCCTGGGTAAAGTGTATGTTTACAGAGAGATGACAAGATCTATGTTTCAACCCATAGGTCTCTCACACCTCTGTATCCCTGATCGATGGAGGTCAGAAATGTCAAACATTTCTGTGTTGTTCTCACGAGAACCGAAAGCCAGCCTCCACAACATACATACATGTGCACTTGGGAAAATGTATAGGTAGAAAGTACACATATAGGCACTTATGTTTGAATGTTCCTTGTACTCAATTGGTGTTCCTTTAGCCACGCCCCTCACACTATAGGTAATTGGTTGTACTCCCCTTCTCTGGAAGCCTATTGGTGGAGGCGTGCCCAAGGATACCATGCCCTGCCATCTTGGTGATACAAAAGAGTCAGAAGCAGAGAGAGAGCAGTAGAGTCTTGTGGGCACGAATAGGATTAGGATTTTACCTTAAGGGGACGGGGGCAATGAGGCTTAGAGGTATCATGTAGCTTCTAAATAAATTAAGTGTTAGGTGTCTTCTCATATCTATTATCACCTCGCACGCTATAGCTCTGTAGAGAATATCAAATAAGACACTGGTGGAACATAGCATTACGATTCCTGTTAAGACATTCAACTATACGACAACGTATCTATCTATCTATCTATCTATATATATATATGTATATATATATATATATATATATATATATATATATATATATATATATATATATATATATATATATATATATACACATACACTATGCCTACATCAACACCGAATATTCTTGGATATTCGTTACACATGTCTTATTATCCCATTACATTTGACAAGTCACAATACGCCCCATTTCTGTTTCTCTTTATATTTTCTTCGTGCCCAGGCATGATGAGGGTAAATTTGTATATTTTCTTTGGTCCATCCTGGTGTTATGCATAATTTTATATATATTTTATATATATATATATATATATATATATATATATATATATATATATATATATATATATATATATATAGTGACTAGTAAGTAGTCACCGTGGCTCAAGCAGTAGCGTCCCCAACTTTGAGGCGTCAGATAGAGGGTTCGCGCCCCGTCACGGTCTGCGGTTAGCAAGAGCATGCACTCAGGGTAAGGATTACATCTGCCAAAACAAGTCCTTCACAAGAAGGCAACCGTCCTAGCCCTTGGTAGAAAAGGGAGTCCATGACGTAAAACTGGAACACACAAGGTAATGAGAATGGGTACAAGTGCAAGAAGGCCCAAGCTTGACTACTCGGTGGCTGGAGTAGAACTTCAAGAGACAGAAAATGAGAGAGATCTAGGAGTAAACATACTGGCAGATTTGTCTCCAGAAATACATATAAATGGCATAGTAAGGGCAGCATATGCATTCTTATCAAATGTAAGGGTAGCCTTCAGGCACATGGACAAGGAAATGTTCAGAAATATTTATGTAACCTATGTGAGGCCAAACCTTGAATATGCAGCCCCCTTTTGGAATCCGCACTTGAAAAGGCACATAGCTAAGCTTGAAAAAGTTCAAAGACATGCCACGAAACTGGTGCCAGAAATACGCAATCTCAGTTATGATGAGAGGCTGAGGGAATTAGACTTACCATCACTCGAAGCTAGAAGAGTGAGGGGGGATATGGTGACAGTCTTTAAATTCCTTCATGGTTATGATAGAGTGGATAGGGATGGATATTTTGATATGACTGGCTCTAGAACTAGAGGTCATAGTTTGAAACTTCGTAAGAAAACTTGTTTGCAGGATGTAAGGAAATACTTTTTCAGTGTAAGAGTAGTTGATAATTGGAATTGGCTAAGCGAGGAGGTAGTTAATGCTATCTCAATCCATAGTTTTAAGGACAGGTATGATAAGTATCACTAAGTATAAAATGGAAGCGATGAGGAGACGGGAAGATACGAGCTTTGGGCTCTTTCCCGTAAACACAATTAGGTAATCGCAATTAGGTAATCACACACACACACACACACACACACACACACACACACACACATATATATATATATATATATATATATATATATATATATATATATATATATATATATATATATATATATATATATATATATATATATATATATATATATATATATATATATATATATATATATATATAACTCTGAACTATTAACATACAGTCTATAATGGTAGGAAAAAAAACATTAAAAATATCAATGAAACTATATTTGAAGTACTTATTAATTTCATGACCTTATCTGGCCACCTTCTCAAAATTCAATGACAAGTACTTTGAAAAGGTGGCCAGATAAGGTCACGAAATTAATGAGTACTTCAAATATACAGTATTTTCGTTGCTTTCTTTAATGGGCTTTTTCCTACCATATATATACATATATATATATATATATATATATATATATATATATATATATATATATATATATATATATATATATATATATATATATATATATATATATATATATATATATATATATATATATATATATCTGAATTAAGCTTTGCCGTTAAACCTTATAGCAAAAGGCCTCCCAAGCGTAACTTTCCCAAGTTTCGTACATGAGAAGCTAACACATTTATTAAACATTGCAACACCAGGCATATGGTTAGTAGCAAGAAACTTGTGAGGAAATATGATTATGGTCGTGTAACAATTTCGTATCCATTCTAGACTGAGATGAAGCAGGAAAATGAATACCGGCATGAAACAATTAACTGTTATTTAGAAAAAAAAAAACAGTGACAAGCGGTCAAAGAATAGAACTTAAAAGTTATATGATATGAGACTATGAAATACATACACTGGTCATCCTAAGGAACGAGAGAGCTCTCGTTCCTTGTGTCTTTCAGAGCAGGTGAACTGACAGATACTGAGCCATGAGTGTATTTCAACTGCTCTTCGTTTCTGCTCATGTTGATCCTCTCACACATTGCCTTCATCCCCCCCTCCCTCCCTCTTTTATTACAACGGTTCTTTTCTAATCTCTTACTACCACCATCATTATTTACATGCGCTTTAGCCTCTTTTTTTCTGGAGTGCCTCTAGATTCTACAATACTTTGATCGAAATAATTGATTTTGTTTTGATGTTGTTCCCAGCAACACTTAGGGCAGTGGTTCTCAACTCGTTTCAAGCCGTGGATCACGAACCCATTGAAAAAAAAATGTCCTGGATCATTTGGTTTTTGGATAAAGATAAATCAAACATACACAGCAAATATTGTGGTGTAACATATATATATCTTCTAAACAGAAATTCAGGACATGCTCTTTAAAGATATCCTCCTGCTTTAAACACTATACTATTTGTATGATGCACACATGCACACTGTATTTTAATCTGAAATACATTTCTCACAAACATAATTTCCCGGAAACAAATGAATACTTATATAACATTTTGACATGAGGTTGGTTCCTCATAAACAGAAAATTGAAAATGTGCTGTGGGGCATACAATAGAGCGGACGTCCTATGGACCACCCAAAAATTCCCTATGGACCACCAGTGGTCCAATGACCATCAGTTGAGAATCACTGACTTAGGGAATTGGCTATCTGTAGCACTTTATTACAGCATCGCACAAAACCAATTTTTGCTATTATGTCAAACCATCTCATTCATATATTAAGGGTTGATAAACCTGAGAGGACTGGTGGAGGGATAGCAATGCTCATAAGTGAAAGGATTCAAGTTGAAAAAATAAACTTGGCTATAGAAAGTGAGTTCAAGGAATTTCTTTTTTCTCGCACAAATACTGGGTCAGAAAGCATTATAATAACTGTTGTATATAACCCACCAAGAAACCAAAATAGGCTAGAAGTTTATGAGGAAAGTCATATAGGTACTATTGAAGTCATAAATCAGTTGTTAACATGGCACGGGAGAGAAAATGTAGGATTTTGATTATGGGAGATTTTAATCATAAAGAGATAGATTGGATAAATCTTGACCCACACAGTGGTGAGGACTCATTTGGAGCAAGATTCCTAGATTGCGTACAAGGGACTTTCCTACCCCAACATGTAATGGAACCAACGAAGGCCAGGGGTGGGGATGAGCCATCACTACTTGATCTAGTATTCACAGATAATGTGTTGGATATTGAAAAAAATGAGTATGAACCACCAATTGGAAAGAGTGACCACTGTGTGTTGTTGATGGAGTATATCATTGAAGATATTCTGTCTGAGAGTAGAGGCACTGAGGACATGAGGAGGAACTATCCGATAGGAGATTACATCAAAATGAAAGAACTTTTTGCAGTTATTGACTGGAGAACCTTATTTTACAACAAATCTGTACAAGAAATGTATAACATCTTTTGTGAGAAATATGGGAAGATAGTAGATTGCTGTATACCTGTCACCAAAGTAGGTGTAATTCATGCCAGAGAGAAATGGTTCGATAGTGAGTGTAAAAGAGCTAAGGAGTGGAGAGACAAATGCTGGAAAAGGCATAGGAGGAGAAAAAACATAAATGCCTGGCAAACCTACAAAAGAGCAAGAAATGATTACCTAAGTAAAAGAAGAGAGGCAGAGAGAGACTCTGAGAGGGACATCACCAGGAAGGCTAAAGAAAATCCCAAGCTTTTCCACAGCTTTATCAGAGGAAAACTGAAGGTAAGAGAACAGGTTTTAAGGCTAAAGAGAGCAGATGGAAGCATCACTGAGATGGATGAAGAGATCTGCAAAGAATTGAACAAAGAGTTTCAGTCAGTATTTACAGTAGAAAATACCCCACCCCCTCAGATTGCAGAGATAAAAGCTCAAGGACCGGTATTAGAGAGCATCAACCTTACAGCCACAGAGGTATGCAAAGCGCTGATGGATTTAGATGTTCATAAAGCTACAGGTCCTAATGATATATCCCCTCATGTACTTAAAAAATGCACAAACTCAATATCAGCGGCACTAAGTATCATATTTAAAAAGTCACTAGAGTTAGGGGAGATTCCAAGATGCTAGAAACAAGCAAACGTGATACCTATCTTCAAAAAGGGAAGGAGGGATACGGCTCTGAACTATAGACCAGTTTCCTTGATCAGCATAATTTGCAAAGTTATGGGGAAACTACTAAGGAAACATATCTCTCTTCACTTGGAATCCTTCAACTTTTTGTCAGTGAGGCAACATGGCTTCAGAGAAGGTAGATCAACAGTAACAAATTTATTAGAATTTTATGATGAGGTAAGCCGAATCTTACAGGAAAGAGAGGGCTGGGAATATTGCATATTCCTAGACTTCCAGAAAGCGTTTGACACTGTTCCACATGGGAGACTTATTAGGAAGCTGCAAGCAATGGCTAGAATAGGTGGAAATGTCTTGGAATGGATAAAAACTTACTTAGAAGGAAGGGAACAGAGGGTTAGAGTAAGACACTCAGTGTCTGAATGGAGAAGAGTTAGTAATGGAGTTCCACAGGGTTCAGTTTTAGAGCCACGTTTGAATATGTTTGCAAATGATGCAAAGATTGTGAAGAAAGTAGGAAACGAGAACAATGGTAGAGAACTTCAGGAAGATCTAAATAGTCTGCATGAGTGGTCAGAAAAGTGGCTAATGAAATTCAGTACTTCAAAATGTAAGGTAATGAGAATGGGTACAAGTGCAAGAAGGCCCAAGCTTGACTACTCGGTGGCTGGAGTACAACTTCAATAGACAGAATATGAGAGAGATCTAGGAGTAAACATACTGGCAGATTTGTCTCCAGAAATACATATAAATGGAATAGTAAGGGCAGCATATGCCTTCTTATCAAATGTAAGGGTAGCCTTCAGGCACATGGACAAGGAAATGTTCAGAAATATTTATGAAATCTATGTGAGGCCACAACTTGAATATGCAGCCCCCATTTGGAATCCGCACATGAAAAAGCACATAGCTAAGCTTGAAAAAGTTCAAAGACATGTCACGAAACTGGTGCCAGAAATACGCAATCTCAGTTATGATGAGAGGATGTGGGAATTAGACTTACCATCACTGGAAGCTAGAAGATTGAGGGATGACATGGTGACAGTCTTTAAATTCCTTCATGGTTATGATAGAGTGGATAGGGATCGATACTTTGATATGGCAAGCCCTAGAATTTGAGGTCATAGTTTGAAGCTTCGTAACAAAACTTCTTTGCAGGATGTAAGGAAATACTTTTTCAGTGTAAGAGTAGTTGATAATTGGAATTGGCTAAGCGAGGAGGTAGTTCATGCTAACTCAATCCATAGTTTTAAGGACAGGTATGATAAGTATCACTAAGTGCAAAATGGAAGCGATGAGGAGACGGGAAGATACGAGCTTTGGGCTCTTTCCCGTAAGCACAATTAGGTAATCACAGTCAAGTAATCTCACACACACACAAACACACACACGCACACACACACACAGACACACACACACACACACACACACACAAACACAATTAGGTAATCACAATTAGGTAATCACACACACACACACACACACACACACACACACACACACACACACACACACACACACATACACACACACACACACACACACACACACACATATATATATATATATATATATATATATATATATATATATATATATATATATATTTTATTTTTTTTATTTTACACACCTCAACATTGTTTGGTTTTGTAATATGTGAAGGTGATCAGTTGAGATCATGAAGTTGATTAATGCTTGAAGCATTTTTCATTTATTTGTTTTTATGCGCCTTTTCTCTCTATTATATATATATATATATATATATATATATATATATATATATATATATATATATATATATATATATATATATATATATATATATATATATATATATATATATATATATATATATATATATATATATATACATATATGTAAATGACCTACCAGAGTGTGTAAATTCATTCATGAATATGTTTGCAGATGATGCAAAGATTGTGAAGAAAGTAAAAAACGAGAACAATGGTAGAGAACTTCAGGAGGATCTAAATAATCTGCATGAGTGGTCAAAAAAGTGGCTAATGAAATTCAATACTTCAAAATGTAAGGTAATGAGAATGGATACAAGTGAAAGAAGGCCCAAGATTGACTACTCAGTGGCTGGAGTACAACTTCAAGAGACAGAAACTGAGAGAGATCTAGGAGTAAACATACTGGCAGATTTGTCTCCAGAAAAACATATAAATGGCATAGTAAGGGCAGCATATGCATTCTTATCAAATGTAAGGGTAGCCTTCAGGCACATGGACAAGGAAATGTTCAGAAATATTTATGTAACCTACCGATGAGGAGACGGGAAGATACGAGCTTTGGGCTCTTTCCCGTAAACACAATTAGGTAAGTACAATTAGGTAAGTACACACACACACACACACACACACACTCACACACACACACACACACACACACACACACACACACACACACACACACACACACACACATTGTAATGACTGTTGTATACAACCCACCAAGGAACCAAAATAGGCTTGAAGTTTATGAGGAAAGTCATATAGGTACTATTGAAGTCATACACTCAGTTGTTAACATGGCACGGGAAAAAAAATGTAGGATTTTGATTATGGGAGACTTTAATCATAAAGAGATAGATTGGATAA
>JAXCGZ010009525.1:90000-97500 GCA_037179515.1 Halocaridina rubra
GAAGATTGCATAGTCCTAGACTTCCAGAAAGCGTTTGACACTGTTCCACATGGGAGACTTATTAGGAAGATGCAAGCAATGGCTAGAATAGGTGGAAATGTCTTGGAATGGATAAAAACTTACTTAGAAAGAAGGGAACAGAGGGTTAGAGTAAGACACTCAGTGTCTGAATGGAGAAGAGTTAGTAGTGGAGTTCCACCGGGTTCAGGTTTAGTGATACTTTTTTCCTAGTATATGTAAATGACCTACCTGAGTTTGTAAATTCATTCATGAATATGTTTGCAGATGATGCAAAGATTGTGAAGAAAGTAGGAAACGAGAACAATGGTAGAGAACTTCAGGAGGATCTAAATAGTCTGCACGAGTGGTCAGAAAAGTGGCTAATGAAATTCAGTACTTCAAAATGTAAGGTAATGAGAATGGGTACAAGTGCAAGAAGGCCCAAGCTTGACTACTCGGTGGCTGGAGTACAACTTCAAGAGACAGAAAACGAGAGAGATCTAGGAGTAAACATACTGGCAGATTTGTCTCCAGAAATACATATAAATGGCATAGTAAGGGCAGCATATGCATTCTTATCAAATGAAGGGAAGCCTTCAGGCACATGGACAAGGAAATGTTCCAGAAATATTTATGTAACCTATGTGAGGCCAAAACTCGAATATGCAGCCCCCTTTTGAAATCCGCACTTGAAAAAGCACATAGCTAAGCTTGAAAAAGTTCAAAGACATGCCACGAAACTGGTGCCAGAAATACGTAATCTCAGTTATGACGAGAGGCTGAGGGAATTAGACTTGCCATCACTCGAAGCTAGAAGATTGAGAGGAGATATGGTGAGAGTCTTTAAATTCCTTCATGGTTATTATAGAGTGGATAGGGATCGATATTTTGATATGGCAAGCTCTAGAACTAGAGGTGATAGTTTGAAGCTTCGTAAGAAAACTTCTTTGCAGGATGTAAGGAAATACTTTTACAGTGTAAGAGTAGTTGATAAATGGAATTGGCTAAGCGAGGAGGTAGTTAATGCTATCTTAATCAATAGTTTTAAGGATAGGTATGATAAGTATCACCAAGTACAAAATGGAACCGATCAGGAGACGGAAAGAAACGAGCTTTGGGCTCTTTCCCGTAAACATAATTAGGTAATCTCAATTAGGTAATCACATACACACACGAACACACAAACAAATATATATATATATATATATATATATATATATATATATATATATATATATATATATGTGTATATATATATATATATATATATATATATATATATATATATATATATATTATTGATTGATTGATTCGGTTTTACGTCACGAACTCCCTTTTCTACTAAGGGCTATGACGGTTGCCTTCTTACGAAGGACTTGTTTTGGCAGATGTAATCGTTACCCTGAGTGTATGCCCTTACTAACCTCAGTCCGTGACGGGGCGCGAACCCTCGACCTGCCGCTTCAGAGTCGCAGACGCTACCATTTTGCCACGGAGACTACATATATATATATATATATATATATATATATATATATATATATATATATATATATATATATATATATATATATATATATATATATATGTATGTATATATATGTATGTATGTATGTATGTATGTATGTACCTTTGGTATTGGTAAAAGAGAGTTTAGTTTTATATAATTTTATTTATTATGAGTAAAACTAACAGCATAAACTCTTGTAGATAAAGAGTTCAGAGGAAGCAGATGAGATCGTCTAACTACGAACTTTTCAGTTCGCAATTTAGACTCTGTCTCTCTCTCTCTCAAATCCAAACTCCGTATCACAGCTCCCTTAAATTATTAAATATCTAAATCAGGTCCTTATTAATAGTGAGTGTACATGTAATGCACATGAAGAAGTAAAGATGTTGTCTCTGCCACAATGTTAATGATGATGCCGATTCGATTGTGTTTATTGACATTTTCAAAAGAGTGTTGCCTTTTTTCTCTAAACTCTAGATACCAGGAGTCATTACGCCGACATGTCATTAATGGTGGCTTGTATCATATCTTTTTCAAAATGCAAATTAAGGGATATTACAATTTTCTGTGTTCACGTGCGTTGGATCATCACATATGTGAAGGTTTTGATTCCAGAATAGGCCGTCGGGACATTGCTGCTCATGAGGAGATCCCTGATAGCACCAGTAGTACTGTAAATAGAGATAAAGAAAGAGATTTAAAAAAAATCAGGTTATTCAGTTTTTCGGATCTTTTGGTCAATATGTGGACAAAAATATTCCTGTCTCTGGTTATAAATGGTTTAATTTTTAGTTCCATTTCCATCTCTGTAATAACTGTTCATAGAATATATAAGTACTTTGGAATTAGCTAATGAAAATTGTGTTTGTGTGTATATATATGAGAGAGAGAGAGAGAGAGAGAGAGAGAGAGAGAGAGAGAGAAGAGAGAGAGAGAGAGAGAGAGAGAGAGAGAGAGGAGAGAGAGAGAGAGAGAGAGAGAGAGAGAGAGAGAGAGAGAGATTCTTACTTTGTCGCAGTCTGCATGAGGTAAGTAAGTGTTGTCGACCTCACACGTCCACATGACGCAATCAGAAGTATCGACGTTGTCTTCCCAATTACATATGTTCAGAGTTGGATCAAAGAGTGTGCCTGGAGCACACAGTTCCAAAATGGCCTGACCATTTGCACACACCCAGTACTAGACATCAGAGAAGAGGAAGAGATTTCAGTCTACATTCTGAATTTGTTGTGTTTTCTTTCCAATATTGTTTTAAGCAGATCCGGATTAAGCTAATCCGGGCCTGTAGCTTATGTTATAAAGGGGTCCTGAACTGAAAAAAATACACATAAATATTACATCAGAATTATTTACTTGCATTGTAGTTTTTTTTCCCCACACGATAATACGGCAAATATGTTTGACACTTCAGTTTTAGTATTATATACATGTATCTGAGAATATTATTGTTTATAATTTCAAATGTCAAGAACAGCAAAACTACAATCTAAAAGTTACACTGTCTGGATACAGCATGAGCAAATTTGTTGATCCATATGGATATAAATCAACAAATTTGCTTATGCTGTATCCAAACAGTGTAACTTTTAGATTGTAGTTTTGCTGTTTTTGACATTTGAAATTATAAATAATAATGTTCTCAGATACATGTATATAATACTAAAACTGAAGTGTCAAACATATTTGCCGTATTATAGTGCAGTAATGTATAGTAAAAACTACAATGCAAGTAAATAATTCAGATGTAATATTTATGTGTATTTGTTTTCAGTTCAGGACCCCTTCATAACATAAGCTACAGGCCCGGATTAGCTTAATCCGGACCTGCTTAAAACAATATTGGAAAGAAAATAATGCTGGAAATGTCTATTTCAGGCAGAATTTCATGTTAGGTGCTCACTAGAGTGAGGCTGGGTAATCTGTTTTGTCCCAAGGTGCGCCTAAGTTCTTTTCAAATCCTTCTTTAGTACTTTTCTAATCCTTTTATGCGACAGATGTTATTATGAGTGCATTTGATAGGAACAGTTTCTGAACATCATGTTTGTTTGCTTACTAAAGCTATTTTCAGTAGAAATATACTTCTCACATTCTGCAAAGAAGTTTTCTTATGCCTCTTAAAAATGCAACCTCTACTTCAAGAACCATCCTTATCAAAGGCCCGATTTCTTAAACAGTGTAAACCTAGGATACCATATTGTTAGTTAGCTAAACACACACAAATGGATTTCATAAATGCATCTGACGCTGTTCTGTGTATGGCTAGGATCCCACCATGGGGGGATCCTAGCCATACACAGAACAGCGTCAGATGGGGGGATCCTAGCCATACACAGAACCGCGTCAGATACGTTTATGAAATCCATTTGTGTGTGTCTAGCTAAAAATATGGTATCCTTGGTTTACACTGTTTAAGAATCCTGCCAAAGTCTTACTTCCTATCATCTCTGGTAAAAGTATAGAAAAATTTGAAAATAAAATTTAATGATACTGGACTACGTGGATGTAAATCTAATTCTTTCAGCCTTCATATTTTAGATTTTGTATGTTTATCATACATTTTGAGGCATGTCTTCGTATTTTCTCCAGTTTGTCAATTTTTTTTTTCCTATTTCGGATTCTAAGAGGGTATACTGCGCATTGCAGCTTGAACTTCACATAGGTCGTGTAAATATTTCTAAAGATATTTTTCCATATGCCTTGACTGTGCTATTTATATGTATTTCTGAAGAAAAAATAATGTCAGTACATTTAACCCCTAGATCTCGATCATCCTTATGTGCTTTAAATTTCTCTCGTCAATTGAATTCCTAAATATTGTTGTTGTTGTTGCACTCTGCCCATTCCAATTATTCTGTTCTTTTTGGTGTCTTCTCCTTTTATTCTCTTTCTATTTATTACGTCATTTCTTGCATTGATGGGCTCTGGCAAGTCATTGGCACATATAAAGACTATAAGTGACCCTCAAACTGATGCTTATGTGAAAATCCACCACTAACTTTTCTCCAATCTGACCCTCTGCTTTTTACCATCTTTCTATATTCTTCTTAACGAGTCTTATATGGGACTGCATCAAATGTCCTCTGAAAATCTGAATATATGCAGTCAGCTCTTCCACTTCTTTCTTGCAAAATTTTATTTATGCGTGCTTTAGGGCTTCATGTTATATCTAGGGTAAGTTCCATAGGTGCTACTTTG
This sequence comes from Halocaridina rubra, assembly GCA_037179515.1. Taxonomy (NCBI): domain Eukaryota; kingdom Metazoa; phylum Arthropoda; class Malacostraca; order Decapoda; family Atyidae; genus Halocaridina; species Halocaridina rubra. The sequence continues at coordinate 94,706 of JAXCGZ010009525.1, forward strand.
GCATGTTATCTACGTGCCATGAATCTACTTTGGTATGCGATCTACACTTTACATTATGATCTATAACCTAACCTAACCTAACCTAACCTAACCTAACCTCTATTTAGCATTTTTAGCCAATGTACGTGCTGTTTATCGCTAGAATATCTACGGTGTAGATAATTTTACCTTGTAGATAACAAGCCAAAGGAGCACCGTTCCATATGATATATTCCCATGCTAAAACTTTGTCACAATATTTTTGCTTAATCTCAGTAATTAATTATGTTTATGTGCGACACTTTCGCTTATCATTTCAAAAGACATGTTTTCGCATATTCATAAGATAATGAACATGATTTTATTACCTCTTTCCTTGTCGTAATGACAGTTTTCATCTTCTTCCTTATTTAGCCTCTTTGATAACCATCGGGTGTGTTTAACTCTATCGAATTATAACATTTCATGTATGGAAAGGTTGTCTTTCTTTTATTGCATGAAATTCCTGTTCCTCTGCCGTAATAATAATCATAATAATAATAATAATAATAATAATAATAATAATAATAATAATAATAATAATAATAATAATAATAATAATAATAAAGATGATAATATACATATACACATGCCTCACTCCCCTTGTAAGGGGGTGGCCGAGCCAAGAAACGTGCATTCACCACGATCCACACACACCTCAATCACTCCTCTCAGCTCCTTGGGGTAAAGGTTTGCCACGTCTACCCCTCCCTTCCACCCTGCTTGGGCCAGCCACAAGGTAGGCGGGCAAGGCTATTCTATAATGAGACCCGACAGCCGCAGCTGGTTTACCCCCACCGCTTCATCACATGGAAACTCCCCTCACACCCGTCCACCACAGTTCACTGAGTTAGCAGATGCGAGAAATAATAATAATAATAATAATAATAATAATAATAATAATAATAATAATAATAATAATAATAATAATAATAATAATAATATACACATGCCTCACTCCCCCTTGTATGGGGGGTGGCCGAGCCAAGAAACGCGAATTTACCACGATCCACACACACCTCAATCACTCCTCTCAGCTCCTTGGGGTAAAGGTTTGCCACGTCTCCCCCTCCCTTCCATCCTGCTTGGGCCAGCCACAAGGTAGGCGGGCAAGGATATTCTACAATGAGACCCGACAGCTGCAGCTGGTTTACCCTCACCGCTTCATCACATGGCAATTCCCCTCACACCCGTCCACCACAGTTCACTGAGTTAGCAGGTGCGAGAAATAGTAATAATAATAATAATAATAATAATATTAATAATAATAATAATAATAATAATAATAATAATAACAATAATAATAATAATAATAATAAAGTTTATTTTTTGAAGTTTTTCTCTCGTACCTTATTGCAGTCCTCATGAGGGAATACAGAGCCTTCTGGGAACTGGCTACAATCGGGTTTAGGACGTGGCGGCCGCTGCGAAATTGTGCTGCCACTTCCACCACTCGTGGACGTGATGGATGAAGGCTCAGTTGGGGCTTGTGTCGTTGCAGATGGATCTGTTGGTTGGGGTGTTGTAGTTGGTGGATCAGTGGGTTCTGGTGTTGTTGTTGATGGATCAGTGGGTACTGGAGAAGATGTTGGTGGATCTGTCGGTTGGGGTGTTGTAGTTGGTGGATCAGTGGGTACTGGAGAAGATGATGGTGGATCTGTCTGTTGGGGTGTTGTTGTTGGCGGATCAGTTGGTTCTGGGCTAGTTGATGATTGCTGAGAGGGTACTGTGGTAGTTTCTAAGGGAGAGTCAAGGCACGCACATTCCTGTAAGAGTTTAAATAAATCAAAATTAAAAGGAAAAGTTTCGAGACAATATAGAAGAAATGAAAACATCCAAGTTAAAAAAAACAATTACTGTTTGACTCCGTTTAAGCGAAATATATATATATATATATATATATATATATATATATATATATATATATATATATATATATATATATATATATATATATATATATATATATATACATATATATATATATATATATATATATATATATATATATATATATATATATATATATATATATATATATATATATATATTGGAATTAATAATAGATTATGTTTTAGATAAAAAAGTTATAGCTTCCTTGTAGTGAATAAAGTTATTTTCTTTATATGGCCACGAAAACCCCACAAGAATAGGTAGATGATTTTGTGATATTTTTGTCTATAAGTTTTCTAGTCTGGCTATCGAGATTTCTTTACTTTTAACCGTGAGCATTGACCATTTTTTACAATTTTAAGCATTCCCCACCTCATATTTCCTATGAGGTATATTAACTAAATAATTTTTTCCTCTCGTTGAATTATTTTTCAGTGTAAATTCACATCAGTATGCTTATCGTATATGAGCCCTCTCTATCAGAGTTCATAGTACACTAAGTGTATATTTGATAGTTTATAAAGTATGTCTTACTTATATTAGATACTGGGTCAATGAGTGAACATCTCTTGTGTTCTCGACCACCCTTATCATCGACCTCGGGATTAATAAGGACCGATCTCTTAAACAGCGTAAACCTAGGATACCATATTGCTAGTTAGATAGAGACATACAAATGGATTTCATGAATGCAACTGACGCGATTCTGTGTATGGCTAGGATCCCCCCATGGGGGGATCCTAGCCTTACACAGAATTGCGTCAAATGCGATTATGAAATCCATTAGTGTGTGTCTAGCTAACTAACAATATGGTATCCTAGGTTTACACTGTTTAAGAAATTGGGCCAAAGTTCTATAACATATATTACAATGTCATTTCGAT